>VSMD01139198.1:0-34338 GCA_008750895.1 Mirza zaza | reverse complement strand
GGGGAGGGGAGGGGAGGAGAAGGGGAGGAGAGGAGAAGAGAAGAGAATTTGCAATCAAGAGACATCTAGAGTTGCAAACCCCAACAAGGCAAACTAAGAGAATTCCAATAGTAGAAGATTGAAGATTCCTGGGCCAAATACTAAATACCCTAGGCCTATTCCCAGGATTTTCTAACCCTTCTGTAACTCCAATCTCTGACCTTGTCCTAAGACTGATAAAAGTACCAATTATTCCACTCGCCACCATTGAAATGGCCAGTTACCTTCTGAGGAGGGAACTATTGGAGGCCACAGTGGAACTCAAATGTAGTCCAAAAGCCTTGTGACCAAGTTACTTGGACAATAGGCTATAAAGGGCTATAGGCACCAGAAAAATCCTCACATTTTTCTTTTCTATTTTATACACTTTCTCATGTCTTTTGTTTCCTAAGCCACACAATATGACTTGTTCATTTGGCTCTTTGAAAGGCCCATAAAGCCAGATTAAAGAGTTATACCCAGTTTGCTTTTAATATACTTTGGCCAGTGCTGTGTGGTAGCTTAAAGATGACTATTAATTCTTTAACATCCCTCCAATGAGAGACGGAGTCTGTGTCCCCTCAGCTTGAATATAGACATGTCCCATGACTGCTTGACCAATAGAATACATTAGAAGTAACACTGCGCCAGTTTCTATGGTAAGTATTTATGTGGCAATCAATACCTAGAACATATTGGATAGGTTTAAGGTATGGACATCTGAATATGGTGATACATGGGGAGCTCTTACAGTTGTGAGAAATGGATCATGTATTTAATAAGAATCTACTATGTTCCAGGAATTACACAAGGTTTGGAGGATGGATATTCATATATGACTCTTGTTTTTTTAAAAAAATTCACAGTCTAACAGAAATGTTAGACATGTACATGAAACACCAGGATTTACACCAACCAGTGAGACAGAGAGCCATAGCAGTAGTTTTCAAACATGAATGTGTATAAGAATCACCTAAGGAATGGGTTAGAAACGGAATACTTCAGGGCCGTATGTCCAAAGATTCTGACTCAGTAGATCTGCGGTGGGTGCAGGCTTAACAAAACCCCTCAGGCTACTCTGAAGAGCAGAACTGAGAACAAATTTTAGGAAGCACTAGCTATAGAAATGCTGAGTTTGGAATGACTCCCTGGAACTCTCTGGGGAATCATCCAGAAAGCCTCCCACAGTTCAGCAAGGTTTTAAAAGAAGAGTAAGAGTTTGTGTTCCCAATCTAGGCTTCTGACAGCTATACATATTGTAATTGGTATAATATGACAAATGCTAAAGGACTTCCCTAAGCAAAAATATCTCACTCATGAGCCCTGTTATCATGTTTAAAACTCCTCCAGTATTAAATCTTTGACTAGGCTTCATAGGTCTCTGCAAAATCGTAAATATGGTTTGGAAAGGGTAATACAATAGGCCATTTTAATCACTAATGCATTAGTCCAAATTTTCTTATTTTTATGGTCCAAATTATTACATTTAAAAACTATCTGGGTTAGTCCCTACATACTATAGGTGCTCAAAATGCTTTTTTTCTGATTAAATATATACTTTTCCTGGGCTCAGAAAGTATGGTCCATGAGTACTTAAAGGCAAAAACTATTTTATAGAAAGACTCCAGTAAGTTGTAAGAAAACCCTCCTTCCAAAGCACAAATCACTTCCTGGGTAGAGACTAGCTACCTGCTCTAAAAAACAAATACCTGTCTGTGTTCAGAGCATGTTTAGCACTGGAGGAGGTGGTAAGGAACACACAGCAGGATTAGGCACTGTGCATTCAAGAAGGTTGTAATCTAATTAATCAAAATTAACAACAAACTCAGAGAAAATTACAGTGTGTACATAATTGAATGTGAAGTAATGTGGCAGCTATTTAAAGTGATGTAGGAGTTCAGCAAAAGAGTCATCCAGAAAGGACTTCCCATGGCCAAGAAGGCTCCTTAGAAGTTTAAGACAAAAAAGGACCTGGCCCTTCCATGCAATGTGTTCAATGTGTTCTAGATGCAGTCAAAGAACACCCATAGATTCTGTGAAAGAATACACAGGACCTGGAGGAAGGCCATCTTGTGGAAAAGATAATTAAGCATAATCACTGTTTGGGTTATAAAGGAAGATGATTGTACTGACTCCTCCCTTGGCTATTACCAAAACCAAATTCTTTGGGACTGTCACGGTCAGAAGGGATTCGTTTATGTAGTTTGATTACCTCGTCTCTTTGTCCTACCTGTTTCCAGAAAAGGGTTTGAAGCTCCACAGCATCATTAATACCACTTCTATATGGCTGACAGACTTTCTAAAATCTAGGTCTGCAGACATTTCCCTGGTTGAAGTCCATGAGAAATTCCAGTGCCTTCTCCTGGCATGCGAGGATTCCACAGCCCAGCCCTTCTGCCTCAGCCTTCTGCCTTGCCACAGCTGTTTATGCCCTGGGCGCTGGCCACACAGCTGTTTTCTGAAGCTCCCTTCCTATAGCCATGTTGGGCCCACAGTGTTTTCCCCTTCTATCTAGATCAGACTTCTACCTGTACCAGAATCAGCTCAAGCATCAACTCTCTAATTTTACGTTTGTGTTTAACTTCCAGAAAGAATACATTTATTGTACTCTTCTTTGAGTCCTCACTGCACTTACAAAAACTCGATATTCTAGATCGCTTTGTTTGCCCCCAGGCTCATGCTTCACCTCCTATAATACATTGTGCCCAGGAAGCTGACCTAGATGGACTTTTGGTTCTTTTGTCCTCCAGCTTCTGGTGGGGTTCGGCTGGTAGGAGACATCAGCAGGAGATCAGAAAGGAAGAGGGGAGAGTCGGGGTATTGATTGTCCACCTCCCATCCTCCCTGGTGGCTTTGGTTTGTCTGGATCTTGCTACCAAGAACTACATCTCCCTCCAGGCAACAGTGTCCCTGTGGGTGCCCACTCCTGTTCTGGTATCCTTACTCCTCTTTGCTTCAGCAGCAGTTCTTAGGTGCTGCTGGCATGGAGTATCTCACTGCCCTTATTTGTTTCCTGAAACCCTGGCCATGCCTTTGTCAATAGTATCTAATTTGTTTCCTGAATTACCCAATATGAGTGGACCATCTATATCCTATACTATTCTGACAGATACACCAAGTTTGCAGAATAGATCAAGAATTTTATGTAGCATTTATAATCAGATAATTTGGTGTCTTTCTTCCAACATGCCATCTGCACTGCTTCTCTGAGCTGTCTAGTGGGTAGACCAAGCCTGATAACAACCCCAGAAAACATTATTCTAAGCTCCCTATCACTGTACCTCAGATGGGGAGTTTGGATGCCATGTCCATTCACCGAATCCATAGAGACAAACCTAATTGATTCAGCTCAGGAAAACTCTGTTAGACCTTTCGTGGCTGGGTGTACTCCCCCTTCCACAGCAGATGAAACATTTATATGGCAAATGTGAGGCAGATATAGAGAACCAATCCTAATCATCCAGTCCTACCATAGGGTAAGAAGGCACCCATTCAATTAAGTAATAGGTGTTTGGATTTATTATCTATGGCATCCCAAATTACAAAGTAGATGCTCAATAAATGCTTGTAAAATGCAATTAAATTAAATGATTCCTTAAGCCACAAGCACTGTGGGGCACTCACTTGAAACCAGAACTGAATTCCTGTTTGAACCAGCCAGACTTTCTGAAGGCACCATGTCCTTCCTTGGATGTTGGTGGCAGAGCTGACATCATGATCCATCTGTGGGGTGCCTTGAGTGGGGAAGGCCACCCAATAGTCTCTCAATTGCAAACCAAGAGGAGCAATGCACCGTAAAGTATATTCATCCCTAAGTATTCAAGGGGGATTGGTTCCAGGACTCCCACAGATTCCAAAATCCTCGATGCTCAAGTCGCTGATGTAAAATAGTATAGTCTTTGCATACCAGTGCTGTCCAGAAAGTATCCAGCCGTTCTTAACATAATGAGAACAGTTTACATGGTTGGATACTTTCTGGACAGCCCTTGTATAACCTACACACAGCTGCCTGTGTACTTTAAATCATCTTTAGGTTACTTATAATACCTAATACAATGTAAATGCTATGTTGTTGTACTGTATTATTCAGACATTTAGATAATAATGACCCAAACAAGTCTGTACATGTTCAGTACAGGTGCAATTCTTTTCTGAATATTTTCCACCTGCAGTTAGTTGAATCCATGGCTGCAGAACCCACAGATACAAAGGGCCAACAGTTTTTTGCCAAATGATAATGGTGACCAAACATGAACTGCAGTGTGTGGAAGCTGACATGTCCGAGCCAGAAACAGTTGTACATTTAAAGGTTAAGATCAGTGAGGAATCTCTCTAGCTTTCTTCTCCCACACATCCCCAGGTTCACACAGGCAAATGCATCTGAGCCTTGAGGCCGGGGGTCTGGAGAGGCAGGCATGCCGCAGAGAAGGAGTTTTTCATGAGTGATGTCTGTGGATGAAAGCAAAACCCCTGACTTGTGTGCCCAGGGGCTAAGATCTGAACTCCTGGCTTGAAAGAGGGGCTCTGTTGAAAGAACAGTAGGCCTCCCTATGCTGAAATTGGTCAGTGGGATTTTTTCAATTTGCACCTGGTGTTGGGCAGGAGTTCATGAAAATCCACAGAAAGGAATGTTTCCGAGTCGAATGATGGAAGGGAAAAAAAAAAAAGTTGAACGGTAGTCCTTTGGAATTATGAAAAACACTGATTCAATTTGTGAAATGGAGACTTAAGTCTTTGCTGGGGAGAGTGTTTCTAGGCCAGACTTGAGGTCTGGACTCTATTCTCCGCAAACATATGCAATGCAGTATTCGCTGTCACCTCATCAGTTAGCCTTTGAAAGGGAAGCTGAGATGCTCAAAGCCACCCAGTGAGAGTCAGAAAGGCTACCCTTTTCTAACCAGAAATCTTTCTCATCTTCTCTTTCTTGTAGAGAAGGCTTTTCTCAACCCACTAAATATTTAAAACTAATATTCAGTGACAGCTATTTCTTTACTAAGTTGAAGATTTTTGGCATTTTCTAAACCTAGTTTTTATTTTCAAGAGGGCCAGAATCTTTTTGTAAAACATGCATTTTATTTCACCTAAAATTTTTTCTTTCAGTAGTATGAAAATAATAAATGATGTTCATTACCCAAATTTTGAATGGCAAGAAAGAGAATAATGCAAAAATATGTCACCCTTAATTTTACCCAGAAATGACCACTATCAAAAGATAAGAAGACATTCTTTTAGACTCTATTTTTTATGCATTTAGCAATATGCAAGGCATGCGTCTTAAACATCATAATAAAGAAATGTCAAAACAAAGTTATGTAGTGAATTCTCTACTCCTATGCAAGGGAATAAACTGCTTTTCTGATAAGTATAAATGATCTAAAGGATCTCATTCTTGGCACATTGCTAGTTTTTGAGAAGTTTGGGAAACTTTCAAATGACTTGTCCTAAAAATATTCAACAGGACATATAGTAGGGAACTTCGGAGTAAAGTGATTGGGGCAAGGTACAGAGAGAGTGAGTCAGGTTAGAACTTTTTTTTCTAGGGCTGAGTCCACACTAATGATGGAGAAAGATGGTACTGTTAATCCAAGTGATGTAGAAAAAGCTTCACTCTGTTTCATTGAAGTGTCCCGTAATGTTTTACAGAAAGGGTGGTTCTGATATTGCAAGCTCCTGGTTGCCTTGTCAGATGAGGCTGCTACACTCAGCACTCATGATTTTAATTTCTATTAAAATACTTAATTTGCTCCCAGGTTGACTCACCTCAGCCTCAGTCTTGTTTCTTTGGAGCCCTGCCTAAATGTGCTTGAATTCATCGATGTGCTGGGTTAAGGCTATGGTTCAGAGTTACAATAATTTGCTGATAGATTAAAAAACTCCAGAAATTCACATTGTACTTTCCCATGCCTTTATGAAGAATGGAAAATTTTGGACATAGAGAGATAATGATAATGAAAAAAATTTGAGCTCTGACCATATACCACACATTGTACCAAGTGCTTTATATGCTTTATCTCATTTAATTCTCCACTGACCTTATGAGGTAACTAAATTAATTATCCCCAGTCTACAGATGTGTAAACAACAGCTCAGCAAGGTTAATTATCCCCAATTTACAGCTGTGTAAACAGAGGCTCAGAGAGGTTAAGTCACTTGTCCAACATCACCCAGCAGATAACGTGAAGGGCCTAGATTTGAATGAAGGCTATTCTACTCCAGAACCATAACTGTTGTATGTCACAGCTTCCCCTTGCTATGGGGCATTTCTCATTGATTTAACCCTGTGATGACATTTCAGGCTAGCAGGGGATTTCAACCCTGGATGCTCATCAGACTCACTGGGGATCTTGTAAAATATACTAATCCCAAGCCCAGACCCAGAGATTTGGATTTAATTGGAGTTTTGAGGCTAAAACTGAACTCTTCAGTTAGGTAGAAGCCAGTGTTGGTCTTGTAAATAAGTGATTCTAAGGCACTGGCAAGCTCTGGATTAGAGACACATTGCTCTGGAAAATGGGTATGTAAACTGGGAGCTTCATGGCCTCCCCTTATTCTTTTCACCTTGCTTTGAATGCTCATGACACATCTCCCACTGACACACCTGCCCAGCGAGCATCAGCTCCTCTAGAAGTTTTCTAATCGCTCCCTTCCTTCCTACTCCCTAACCAATTTCATATTCAGATACTGGTGTGGTAAATGCCTTGTAGTTAGATTTCGATCCATTTATGCAGCTGCATCTTCCCATCCAGGTAATTTGCCTAGTCTTGAAGGGCAGAGCTAAGCCTCTACAAGTTCTATTTTCCTTAAAACATCCTGTATAGTGCTGAAAGTGCAGATATACTAAAAAATGCTGGCTAAATTAGTGGCAGAAGTGCTGTAGGATTTCAAACCTGTGAGAGGGAGTGCAAGGGGTGAAGAGGAAAAAGAAATCAAGTAATGGCACTCTTGTTGTTATAATAATCCCATTTTATTTCATTTATGTATTCAATATTTATCGGGCACCTCCTGAGCAGCAATCTTGTTTAGTTTGCTGCAGATGCCAGACAGTCCTTGCTCTCATGTTGCTTATATTTTAGTGATAGAGACATAGAATCATCACGTAAATAAATGCACAAACAAGTCACTGCAGATACCATACATATCTTGAAGGAAATAAAAGAAGTTACAGACTGAGAGGGAAAGGGGCTGTCGGGCAAGTTGGGGAAGGAAGGCCTGGCTAAGAGCGGAAATATTTGAGGCTGAAATTAGAGAAGTCAGCCATGGAAATTCTGGAGAATGTTCCAGACAGAGGCCCTGGAAATAGGGATAAGATTGGTCTGTGTGCTTGGGGAACAGAAAGAAGGTCAGTGTGGGGCAAACATACTGAACAAAGAGGCCAATGGGGAGGCCAGAGACAAAGGCTGTGCCAGATTCCACAGGCCTTGTAAGTCACAGTAAGAAGTGTGGGTTTCACTGTGGGCAGAATGAGATTTCGAAAATTACATGCAGCTCAACTGCAAATCACAGTCAATTGTTGAGGCAAATGCAGACATCTATAGGCCGCCCTAATTATTTCATACATTTCGATAAGGGCCTTAAGAAATTCTAATAAGTGACCTTTAGGGTAGGGAAAGGGTTATGCATTGGGTTCCATTTGTTTTAACAAAACATGTCCCTAGATGCAGTATCTAAATGCCTGAGGGACAGATGATAACTTGCTGTGGTTTTGTTCTGACTATGCTGAAAGAAGGAAAATGCACACATACCCCTGATTAAATGTTTCTCGTTTTGTCCTGGTGGTAACTCAACACTAGTGAAGTTGTGGCTCATTGTACCACTTAATAACAACGTCAGTTGACTATAGAACTTTGATTTCTTTTTCACTATTTCAGTATGAAACTTGTAAGTAGGAGAAACAGTTCTGATAGACACATGGTGTCTTAGTTATCTATTGCTGCATAACAAATTACCACAAACGTAGCAGCTTAAAATAATACACATTTGTTACCTCAGGGATCCTGTGACTCAGGAGTCCGGGCACCACTTAACTGAGTCCTCTGCTCAGAGTCCCCGCAAGGTCACAGTCAGAGCATCTGCTGGGCCATATTCTCATTGGGACGCTTAACTGGGGAAGAATCTGCTTCCAAGATCACTCAAGTTGTTCATCTTCTTGCAGTTGGAACATTGAGGCCCCAGCTACTTGCTGGCTGTCAACTGGGGGCCACCCTCAGTCCCTTGTCATGTGGACCAGTCTCACATAACACAACATAGACAAGGAAGCGACAGCCTTTGCAATATTCTGTTGAATTAGAAGTAGGTCATAGGTCCTGCCCATATTCAAGGCAAGCAATTACACCAGGGCGTGAATACCGAGCATGGAAATCATGGGTCCACACTTGGTTTTATTAAAAAAAAAAAAAAAAAGACATTTGTCTTTGGAAGTTATAGCCTACTAATGTAATAAAATCCAGTGGTTGTTGATAAGTAGGTATCTCAAACATTTTTCTTTTATCCATTTAATCTTTGTTCTCCAAGGGTATCTTCTAGAGGTAGAGAGGGAGGTGCATCTTTTAAAACATTAGTTTGAAGCTGGTTTTTAAACTCATAAATGACTGCACAGTTATTGATTTTTATCAGTCCAAGACTACCTCCTATCTTTCTGAGGTAAGATCACTCCAACCTGTCACATACGGACAAAATAAATCTACTGGATGTTTCAACCAAACTTTCTAGGAGACAGCCTTCTCCTAGCAGTGTGGATGTCCTCTAAACACACACACACAAGATGCTCTGTCATCTTTGGGAAGAAAGCCAACATTATAAAACATTGCCAGGAAAAAAATAGATCATAGCAAAATAACCTGGGCATTTAACCAGCCTGTGAGTTTGGCGTACTGGAGGGCCATCCCTTCCTAGCAAAGATTTGTCTTTCATTGTCCACCCTTTGCCTAGCTAGTACTTTAGTGGTTCCTGCTGCTTCAGGAAACTTCAGTCCTCGAGATATTAGCTCCAAAGTGTGGTGTTGTCAAGTCAGAAACAGTAAGGAGTGGCTGCTGAGCTTCCCCCTTACCACCATATCCCTCCCCCTCCACACTTCACTCTCCATTGACCCTGGCCCTGCCTTGACATGGGTATTTTCTCAGTCCTATGTGATTTGCTCTGTAAACAGGGCTCCAGGACAAGACACCTTCATCCACATTCTTCCACCCAGGTGGCTGCCCCCAAGGCTCTCCTGTTTAAAATACTGGGGCTGCTCCCATTTTAGGTGAGCTCCATGAAGAGAGATTTGGAAGTGCTCCTTTTTCTTCACCTTCGATAATTCAAAGGTGGAAAATATCATTTTAAATTCTGTCTAAGGGAAAGATGCGAACACACTACTTCCCAGACTCAGACAACCGGTTTGGTTTCTTCTGTCGGGGGTGGCAACTGCCAACATCTCCAGGTTTCCTGGGTCGAAGAAACAGAATTTAGAACCTGTAAGTGTCGACTAAGACAAACGCCACAACTTTGATCAGCTAAGTGTGAATAAATCAGAAATTCATGGCTTAAATTCCCTTTGAAATACATACACACTTGGAGGTTAAGGAGAGAAAGCATTTGGCAGAATACATCTGAGCAGTTGCCAACCATATAATGCTCGGAAAATAGCCAGGTATAATTTGCCAAACCTGAAAGTGGCCAGGTTTGCTGATCTCCACATTAAAGAAACATTAAAGTTTTTATCTATTGACCTGAACCTACTAAAGAAAAGGTTATTTCAGAGTTGAGACTAATGTTTTTTTTCCAAAAAAATCACCTTTCACTGCTTAATTACTGCTGAGATCTCAGTGTGATATTGCATATTTAATGTATGATATCCAATAATACACCCTTGTAGAGTTCGTAAATAAGTAAGGGATATTATAAAGACAGCAGGGACTAGTTATCTTCATTAGGTCCAGCAAATATAAGAAGTAACAGCCTCTGATGGCAATAGGCGAAAGGTAGACAAAATGTTAGATAGAGATGACCTCATATAACAAACAAGGCCACAGCTGCAATCAGGACATGAAACGGCATATGAAGTATGATATGAAAACAGCCTAAAGTTCTCAGATAAAAAGTGTTCAAATAATGATTAATATGATGATAATTTATGCATTCATTTATTATTACCATTATTATTATAGCTACCATGTATTAGATTCATAGTATGAGCTTAAGACTAGGCTAGTTTCTGTGCTAACCCCTTTACATATACTATTTATAAATCTTCCCACAGCCCTTCAGCATAAGTATTCAGTTTGTGCAAAGACATCTATAAAATTCCTGACCAGAATCTAGAAGACACGTCATTGTCCATCTGAACCTTAACCTTAAGCCTCTGTGGAAAGCTGCAATGCCTGATACTTAGAGGTCCTTGCAGATTTCCAACCATTTAAACATAGTGTCTTGCCCATCTGACTCAAAGTGATTATATGAAGCCTATCATTGGACCCCGTAGTCATTATGAGGGATGGGTAGCTCAGATGGTGTTCAAATTTGCTAAAAATGTGTAAATATTATTTCTTCAAGTTAATGGACCAAGTGGGTTTCTTGGATCTACCCAACTGGCCAATTCTGCGCATATGATATGCAAGATAATATTTATCGAGAGCTTATTATATACCAGACACTGTTCTAATACTCTCTTTATGTAGTAACTCATTTAATCTTCACTACAACCCTAAGATATAGTTTTTCATCAAGAGTGACTAATACTTTGAAATAGTATTAGAGTTGGCTAACATCTGTAACAAACATCCCCCAAATCTTAGTGCCTTCACACAATAAAAGATTTGTTTCTTGCTGACATCACAATGTGACGATTAGAAGACAGATTTTTACACCACGCTTCAGGGAGGCAGCAACAGCTTCATGGGCCTCTGAACCCTCTCCCGAATCTTCTGCAACTGGCCAGCAGACAGTGAGAGGAGGGAAAGGGCATGGAGGATCTTGCGGGAGGTTTTTGGGGTCAACCAAGTAGTGTTATAACTACTTCTGTCCACATTCCAATGGGCAGAGCTAGTCACGTGGCCCCCACCTAGAAGCAGAAAGAGAGTAGGAAATGTAGTTTTCCTTTATTCCCAGGAAGGAAAAGAAACAGGATGGTAGGCATATAACAATGTTTCTGTCACAGATGGGTACTATTATTATCCCTGCTTTATAGCTGAGGAAATTAAGGCATCACTACTCAAGATCACACAGTTTGATACCCCATATCATACAATCAGTAAGTAGGAGAGGGATTCAAACACAAGCAGTCTTATTCCTAAACCCATGCTTATAACCATGACTCTATTGCCCCTCAATTATAAGTCAGGGTCAGAAACATCATTCTCAAGTCATCACTATCATGTGGTTTGATAGTTTCACCCCAGATCTAGCCCAAGACTGTTATTTTTATATTTTTATGCTTGGGTAAGTGTGTCACTTACAGAGTTTCAATCGCAGAGCATATGGAAGCCATGCTCTGGCTTCAGTCAAACGGAACAAGATTCTAAATTCTGTAGGAACATTGTACATTAGCTTTCTACCCCCATGCCCCATGTTCTTTCCCAATCACAGACCCACCCTCACACCCCTGAAAAAAAAGGATGAAAAAGAAAAGTCCTGAAAAAGCTTTCACAGCATTTGAGAAGGTCAAAGAGAGTTGAGTGAGTGAATATCTGCCTGCACCTGGAATTAACCAGACATTTGGCTCTTTTCCTATAATAGATGGCTAAGAATATCAAACCATGAGCTATGACTGAATTCAGCCCAAACTTCAACCTTGTGCTCAACAGCAAGATGCTCCATTACTTTCCTTACCCACCACTGCTATGTCTCATGTGTCCAAAGACATTTGAAACCATATCACTGAGGCCCCCCCGTGTTGCCTTTCCCTGAAGTCTTGCAGACAGCCTCAGACTGGCCTGGTCAGACTGTTGGAAAGCTTCAGAATCCTGGCTGTCAGATGTGCACATGTCAACACACCACCTGTTCTGGCAGGAAACCAACTTCCCTTTCTATTTCTTCTTCCCTTGGGAAATGGACCTGTGTCTGGCATCTGTCCCCACTGATCCTGCATCTTACACTGAAACAAAGAAGTCATTTAATTTCTTAAGTCATCTCTCCTGCTTTTTGAAAGTTTACTTGAGTTTTCTCTCAACAGGCTTGTTGATGCCTTCATCTTCCTACTCTTTACATATTAGAACTATTCTTGTTTTCTTTGATAATCTTCTTTTCCATTTTCTTTTAGACTTCCCCTAGTTTGTTTCTGTTTGGGGTCTTAATTACATCTCTTCTTACTACTTTTGATTATATAAAAGAACCTCTCTTAAATAACACAAGATGTCTTCATTTGCATTGGCTGTTGATCTGCTATTTTGGAATCTTTTGCCATTTCTCTTTCAACAAATTTGACTATTTTCTTCCCTCCTACTATCTATACCTTAGCATAGATAGTACAAGTGGGAAACTGTGACAATATTAAAATATGGGCTATAGCTGAGTGAGGTGGCATGCACCTGTAGTCCTAGCTACTTGGGAGGCTGAAGCAGAAGGATCACTTGAGCCCAGGAGTTCCAGGTTAAGTGAGCTATGATTGTACCACTGCACTCCAGCCTGGGTGACAGAGTGAGCCCCATCAATCAATCAATCAATCAATCAAATATGGGCTTACACTATTTATCTGTACTTTCAGAAACACTGCTTTCTAGCTTTTTGAAAGAAGATTGGGCTTTCACTTTTTTCCAAAATCCTGCCATCTCAGTTGTTTCAAACCTTTGGTTTTCTTTGGAATATGAAAAGAAATAGGTTTCAAGAAGGTTGCCTCACTAAAGTGTAGGCAGGTCAGATGGATTTTCTTCTTCCTACAGAATCATCCTGTGATCTTGAAAAAGTGAAGCTGCAGGAAAATAGTATATTTAAAGAAAGATATTATGGGACCGGAAGCTTGGAGAATTTAACTTTACTTTGGTGACTCAGATGCCTCCCATTTTAAGCAAGTCATCTGAACACTGTGTGCTTTGGTCTTGCCTTTTTAGAAAAAGGAAACCAATAAAAGTATAGCACCCAAAATGTAGGCCCCTAACCAACTTCCAATAAATGGCTCATTAAAACCCTCTTCAAAGTAGTGTGGGTGAAAAATTTTAATGAACTTACCAGCAGGTTTGTTTCCTAGGAATTGATATTTTGCAAACATTCCATGCTTTCCTCCTCCTTCTGCCAAACTTTCAGCCAGTTCTCTGTGGAACATTCTTTCAGTGAGAAATACTTGGATTTACCTGATGTGTTTCAAGGGGCATAAAAATTTTAGTGAAAAACATGAGAAAAGCAGGGAATAAGGAGATTTGTGGTACACCTTCTTGGCCATGATATGGATTTCCTTGTCCACACTCCTCTGTATTTTCTATAGGAAGACAACATAGAACAAGTCTGTACACTTATAAGTTGTCTTCACCCTTACAAGGTCAAGTTGAATCCATGGGCTCAAATCCTGGCTGCATGCCTAATTAGTTGTGTGATTTTTAGCAAGATCTATAATCTCTCTAAGCCTTAGTGTCCTCATAAGTGAAGACCTAAAAGTATGACAATCCCTTAACATAGTGCCTGGCATACAGTTAACATATAACAACTTGCTCTCCCATAAGCTCAATGTATAATATTTTTTAAAATGTTCAGTTAGTCACTCTTATACCTCCCTTCAAATATTATTCCCTAGAAATCCTGTTTACCTGGATTTCTTTGGCCTTTACAGTTGATTGCCACAGGGAAAAAAGAGGGTAGGCACACAGAAACATGGAAGCCATCATTTAGTTCTGAGTCAAAAAGCTGATTTTTGAGCCCAGAGTGTGACGAGCTTTTGAAAAGGACAAGAACCTTCTATGTGGTAAAGCTTCCCTTTACTTACTAAGAGTTAAGCCTTAACCACATTAACAGAATGAAGGATAAAAATCACATGATCATCTCAATAGATGCAGAAAAAGCATTTGACAGACTTCAATACCCTTTCATAGTAAAAAACCCTTAACAAACTGGGTATAGAAGGACGGCACCTCAACATATTAAAGGTCATATACTGTAAGCCCACAGCTAACATCATATTCAATGGCTTTTCATTTAAAATCAGGAATAAGGCAAGGATGCCCACTCTTGCCACTTCTGTTCCACATAGTCCTGGAAGTCCTAGCCAGAAAATTAGGTAAGAAAAAGAAATAAAAGGTATCTAAATTGGAAAGGAAGAAGTAAAATCATCTCTGTTCACAGAAGATATTTTATGTAGAAAACTCTAAAGACTCCACAATATACTGTTGGGACTAATAAACAAATTCAGTAAAGCTGTAAGATATAAAATGAGTATACAAAAATCAGTTGTGTTTCTATACACTAACAATGAACTATTCAAAAGAGGAATTAAGAAAACAATTTTATTTATGATAGCATCAAAAGAATAAAATACTTAGGAATAGAGTTAACCAAGGAGGTAAAAGGCTTATAGACTGAAAATTACAAAACATTGATGAAAGACATTAAAGAACATAAAAACACATGGAAAGACACTCTGTGTTCATAGATTAGAAGAGTTGATATTGTTAATATACCCATACTACTCAAATCAATCTGTAGATTCAATGTTATCTCCGTAAATATCCCAATGGCATTTTTAACAGAAATAGAAAAAATATCAATCTTTCTATGAAACCACAAAACAATCACAGTAGCCAAAGTGGTTTTGAAAAAGGTGAACAAAGTTGGGGCATTTACAATTCCTTATTTCAAAATATATTGCAAAGGTATGATAATTAAAATGGTATAGTACTGGCATAAAGACAGACATATAGACCAATGGGCAGGATAGAAAGCCCAGAAATAAACCCACACCCATATAATCCAACTGATCTCCAACAAGGTGCTGACACTACACAATAGAGAAAGGATAGTCTCTTCAACAAATAATGTTGGGAAAACTGGATATCCACATGCAAAAGAAATGAAATAGGACCCCTATTTTATAGCACACACAAAAATCAACTCAAAATGGGTTAAAGACTAAAAGACATAAAACCTGAAATTGTAAACTTCTAGAAGAAAATATAGGAGGAAATCTTCTTGACATTGGTCTTGGCAATCATTTCTTGGAATGACCCCAAAAGTGCAGGCAACAAAAGCCTGTTGTCTAAAAAGCTTCTGCATAACACAGGAAACAATCAACAGAAGGAAAAGGCAACCTATGGATGGGGAGGAAATATTTTCAAACCATATGTCTAATAATGGGCTAATATCCAAAATATATAAGAAACTCCTACAACTTAACAGCAAAAACCCAAATACACTATTAAAAAAAGGGCCTGAATAGACATTTATCAAAACTAGACATAAAAATGGCCAAAAAAACCATATGAAAAGGTGCTCAGTAACACTAATCATTAATGAAATGCAAATTAAAACCACAAATTTATATCACCTAACACCTGTTAGAATGGCTGTTATCAAAAAGTCAAAAGATAACAAGTGTTGGTGAGGATGTGGAGAAAAGAGAACCCTATACGCTGTTGGTGGGAATATAAACTAATGCAGCCACTATGGAAAACAGTATGAAGATTTCCTCAAAAAGTTAAAAACGTAACTACTGTATGATATAACAATCCCACGTCTGGGTATATAGCCAAAGGAAATGCAGTCAGTATCTCCAAGAGATATCTTTACTCCCATGTTCATTGCATCATTATCATAATAGCCAAGATATGGAGTCAACCTAAAGTGGCCATCAGCAAATGAACAAAGAAAGAAAATGTGGTATATACACAATGTAATACTATTCGGCCTTTAAAAGAAGGAAATCCTGTCATTTGTGACAACATAGATGAATCTGGAAGATATTACGCTAAGTGAAATAAGTCAGGCACAGAAAGACAAATGCCACAGGATCTTGCTTATATGTGGAATCTAAAATAGCCAAACTCATAGAAGCAGAGGAGAATGGTGGTTGCCAGGGGCTGAGAGTGGGGGAAGGAGGAAATGGAGAGATGTTTGTTAAAGGGTACCAAGTTTGTCAGACAGAATGAACAAGTTCTGGAGATCTATCATACAGCATGATGACTATAGTTAATAATAATGTATTGTATACTTGAAAGTTGCTAAGAGAGTAGATCTTAAAAATTGTCACCACACACACAAAATAAGTATGTGAGGTAATGGTTATGTTAATTAGCTTGATTTAATCATTTCATAATGTATACATTTATCAAAATATCATGTGTACATCATAAATATATACAATTTTTATTTATAATTGTACCTTAATAAAGCTGGGTGGGAAGAAGAGTCAAGCCTGGTAGATTTGAACTGCAGAGCTTTACTTTAAACCCTAGTAAGAGAGGATATGAAGATACGATGTAAGAAAAATTTACCTGACTGAAAGGAAAAGTCAAAAAGCCCTTCAGGTTCCAGAAAGAGAAGTCCAGAAAGGAGGAGAAAGAGAGGCAAGATGTCAGAATCGAGGAACATGACTTCATCATCTGGATCAAAATCCCAGAGGGAAAAAGGTTTTGAAAAACTCTGAGAGCAGGCATATTCCAAACATTTCATGATAAATATGGGGATAATATTAGCTCCCTTTAGGGGAGCTCCCTGTTTCCCACCTGGCACTGGAGCA
This sequence comes from Mirza zaza, assembly GCA_008750895.1. Classification (NCBI taxonomy): domain Eukaryota; kingdom Metazoa; phylum Chordata; class Mammalia; order Primates; family Cheirogaleidae; genus Mirza; species Mirza zaza. Next base: position 17,687 of record VSMD01139198.1, on the reverse strand, counting down.
ACATGGCACCACCTGGGAGTTTAGAAAAAGGCTCAAGGTAGCCTTGGTGGCCTGGATGTGCGTCCAGAATCCCACATGCTTCAATAAAGAAATCAAGGAGTGCTATAGTGCGACAGGCCAGAGAGGAACAGAGAAAAGTCTGAGAGGTGAGATGAGAAGTTCATTTTATGATATTGGGTCCTCACGGCAGGAAACCATGGCAGAAACCATAAACTTCTCCCCCAAGTTCCAGGGATGAGTGAGATGAGCCGCAGCACACTGGGACAAACAGTGGCCAAAGAGGCCTGGAATAGTCCAAGGAACATTAGAAACAGAGTTACTCTGAGGTGGCAATGTTAAAATGTTAACTTTTCTCTGCTGGTCTTTAGAAATGAAGAACTTAAGAACAAGATATGGTTTGAGAGAGAAAATAAAGAATCTACATTTGCTTTTGCACATCTAAATGTAATATATAAATTGTTGACCCTTACACAAAGGTAATTGAGAACTAGCCTCTTATCAAAGCTTACTTTTAGTTTGTTCATGTATAAAGGGGCAGGGAGGTGGGTAGTATTTTGTATAGGATATCTAACTACCTCACAGAGCTGTGGTAAACAGAGAAAGCCACATTTTAAAAAGTAAAATTTGAAACTCCACAGGATAGAGGTGGTAATCTGTTACAATAACATATTATTGTTTTTTTCATATGAGAGTGGGTTAGTTAAGAGCATCCACCAAAATACCCACACCTGTAGACACACCAGCTACTTAGCCATAGGTGTAGTCCTAAACAAAGTTTATGAGCCTAATCAGATGTACCTCACTGCTTACTGCCTGAAACACTCCCTGTTTGGGGTTGAAGTAATCTAACTAAAAATATACCTACCAATCAACACCTCCCTGTTGTTTCTAGCTGCACGGATGCTAAGGGTAGAAAAAAAAAGTCTCCAAATATACTTCAAAGAGCCCACAGTTCTTCAGGACAGTAATTCACACTAGTATTGTGTAAAGCAGAATAGATGTGTAGCCCAGTTACCAATAATGTCAACACATTCAAGGTGTTAGAGTGTGAAGTGAGATTGTTATTTTGATGACAGTGATTATATCAACTGTTCTTCCTTACAATCACAGGGTACTTTTAGATCATGGATGCTAAAATTACCAACCAGTAATTTGGAGATCACATTTACAGCAACCGTGACCATTCAAAATAAATTGGTCATTTCAACTCAGTGGCATTAGGCAATAGAAGGAAAATGAGAAGTTCTCAAATTGGTTTGCACCACATCTTTGCAGGCCAGGGTGATACAGTTCTGGATGGATGGTTCTTTCATACATTGCTCAACTAGGGAGTGATCTCTGCTGTTGTCAGAATGGAAATCCAAAACACATATTTTTGAGTCCATGGGCCCATGCATAGTGCATTCCAATAACTCCAAAAGCTTCATTGTTAGAAATTCCTTATTTTGTAACCCAAGTTCTCCAACCTCCTGAGGAGTCACTACATCCTTGAATGTTCATCAGTCTTTGTTCAAATCTCCATTTTGGATATAACAAGTCCTGTCTCCTACTCAAGCATTTCCCTGAATGGCTTACATTCTTTGTGGCTGCTTATTGTATTAGTTAGGAATTGAGTCCAGCTAATGTAACAGAAACTCAAAAGTCATGGTTTGACCAAACAGGAGGAGGGGAGTTTTTCTTACATACTCAGATTCTGGAGGTAGACAGTCCAAGGGCTCTGTAAAGTCTCCAGTGTTCCAAACCCCTCTCTTTTCCTCTATCCTTAACGCATGGTTTTTGCCTCATGCATAGAGCCTCATGGTCACACAATGGCTGCCCCTTTTCCAAGCTCATGTCCTTGCTCTCAGCAGAAAGAGGAAGGGTCAAAGGACTAAGGGAAAACACCTGAAGCAGGAAAGCAAAACTTTCCCAAAAATCCCTAGCAGATTTTAATTACATCTCAATGTCCTGAAGTGCCTTTCCTGAAGCCTAGGAAAGCAACAATTGCAGCAAGGAACATTGCTTTCTATAATGAAATATGAATATGGTTGGTGAGAAAAGGGCAGGGTAATTACCAGGATAAGCACCCAGCAGTGTCTACCACTCTTCCCACTCCCCGTCTTGAGCCACTCCAAACTGGCCATGTCTGGCCATCTCCTAATTGCGGGACAGAAGAAGTCTGAAACTAGATCCCAGGTATGAATGCCTTGGTGGTGGCCTTGCCTCTTCATGGCTGGGAGTAACCTCCTGGTCAACTTCTTCCTGATCCTCTCACCTGACAATATATTGCTGAGACGACTTTTTTCTTTATTCATTCAATTAATAAATACTTTCTGAGCAACTTCTATATGTCAAGTACTGTTTTAGACATTGAGGATATGAAAGGCACCAAGATCTCGAGACCCTTACTTTCCAGAGAACTCACATTCTAATGGGACAAACTGCATTTCAGCCCTCAATTATCCTGTTAGCTGGGCACCATGGTGCAGAGCACTGCCTGCATCACTGTTTATGTAATCCTGATCATTCTCCAGGATCAAGGCTCCAGCCTTCTCTCTCTCCACAAAAAGCAAAGAAAAGAAAGAAAGAAAGGCAAAAAGAAAGAAAGAATCAGTCAGCAAACATTACTTTTGCAGAAATAAACCTGCTGACCTATTCCAAGTCTTTTTTATTGTCAAACAGGATATTTACCATCTCAGTCTGAAGCACCTGCCTTTAGGTAATTTGTCTAGAGCTTCCTCAAGAAGAATGTTTTTACTTTCTTCCTGCATGAGAGATTTAGTTAAACACAAATTCCATTTTTTCACCTGGAAGCCACCAAGAGTTCAGAAAATGTGGGCCCTCGTGCGTTGGAGCATCCCATGAAGCTCATGTATAATAAAGATTCCTTGAGGAACAACTCATGCCCATTGACAGTTAGTGACCTAATTTCCCTGCACATTTCAATTGAAGGCCTGTGTGCTTTCTGAAGCTCCTTTATAAAGCTCAAATTCAGTGTTTACTGGAATTGATCTGTGGATGGTTGATAGCTGATCTGTTGATAGTTGATCTGTTGCTTTGAACCTCTACTTTGGTTAGGGAATGGGGGTGAGCTTCTTGAGGAAGCTCTAGACAAATTACCTAAAGGCAGGTGCTTCAGACTGAGATGATAAATATCCTGTTTGACAATAAAAAAGACTTGGAATAGGTCAGCAGGTTTATTTCTGCAAAAGTAATGTTTGCTGACTGATTCTTTCTTTCTTTTTGCCTTTCTTTCTTTCTTTTCTTTACTTTTTGTGGAGAGAGAGAAGGCTGGAGCCTTGATCCTGGAGAATGATCAGGATTACATAAACAGTGATGCAGGCAGTGCTCTGCACCATGGTGCCCAGCTAACAGGATAATTGAGGGCTGAAATGCAGTTTGTCCCATTAGAATGTGAGTTCTCTGGAAAGTAAGGGTCTCGAGATCTTGGTGCCTTTCATATCCTCAATGTCTAAAACATTGAGGAAATCTCAGTTCTGATGAGGTCTTTATCTCTCTTCCTTTCTGACGGAGGGTCCCCATATATACAGGGAATATGACAACGCCAGAGTCATATCCAAAGGTATTAGAACCGGATGGAGGTCTTTGAGGTTCTGTGTACAGGTTATCAAGGGTAATGTGGTGGAATCTATGTGTTTCTGAGCTTTCCAACATGTAATTCCTTACCAAACTGCCTCATCTCCAGCTATCATACTCTGTCTTGTGTTCTCTCCTCCCACTACAAGTGGAATTTTCCTTCTCTCACCTCAGAACCTTCCCTGAGGTGCTTCTCCATACTCTCTGTCAACCCAGCTTCTTCAAACCATTTCCCAGGCTATTCCTCCTTCTTACACTTGCCACATACTATTCTACCCTACTTGCCTTCACTCTGTTCTACCAGACTCTCCATCAGCACTTGTATACAGCACAGCTAAGTCCAACTTCCCATCCTTCCACCCCTTTACTCTTGCCTGTTCTGGTTCTTCGGGAAATGATAAACTCACAGAAGGGGCTTCAGGGTCTTCTGTATTCTCAGGAACTCCCTACTGGACACTGTGTTACTCCTTGGCCAGAATAGACCATCTGTTAATGGGGCCGCTGCAGGTTTAAGACGCAAAATTTCTCTTCAGCATGCTCGGTTTTCTAGGCAATTTATATTTGAGGCTGCAAGGCTGCGGGTATGTAACTGCTTCCAACCTTCTCTGGGTGGTGATGCAATCAAAGGGAGGCCATCTGTGTTTCCTCCATCTGTTGAGCTTTCTCTGCACCTAATCAAGTGCAATGCACCAACTCAAGTCTCACCTTTATAAACAGCCTTTTTCTGACTGAACAACCTCTCACCTCCTTGGAAGTCCACTGAATCTGAGTCTCCAGATCAGTAGATATGCAGATGGGCCATAGCTCCATGCATGTGCTCAGAAAGAATTTCAGAACCTCTGAGAATCAGTTTCCTTATCAATAAAATGGGATGATTATATATTCTTCATAAGTTTGACATGAGGATTAAATGATAAAAGTGTCAGATTAAACCCTCTGCAAATGGAAAGTGTTCAGCATATATTAATTCTCTGCCCCCTCCCTGTCATGATTTCATACTGGGATAACCATTGTTCATTTCCATAAAGTATCATTTCCCTTCTATTATTATTAACTTCTTCAGGACAAATTCACATCTTATTTATCTTTACATTAAAAAGGGTAGGGATATTAGAAAGAGAATTAGGAATAATGAAGCCACTGTCTTGGTGATCCACCTGCCATTTATTAGCTGTGTGGCTTTGGGCTGGTTCATTCATCAGAAAACAAGGGGTTTGGTTTGGAGGATTGCTAAGATCTATGTGTCTAGTGAGTGATTGGGCACCCAGGAAGCATCATTCCCAAGACGTGTTCCTTGTTTAATAGGTGAACGTGTCCAATGTCTTCAAGTCACTATTGTTCTTGCTGAATATTCCTTTCCAAAGGGGCTCATCCAAGTCCAGCAGACTGGAGCCAAATCATGCTGTAGGTCCTCAGGTCTGCAGAGGGAAGGTGTCCCTTGGAAGTGAAGCCCCATCCCAGGCCAAATTCTATGCAAGCCAAGCAAGTCACATGATTTCACACACTCTCCTAAACCACATCCATCCAACCACCTAGCAAGGATGATATAAGGCCTGCTGGTGGGAGTGGTAGATTGAGGGATGGGAGTCTATATCCAGGCTTTGCAATTTCCCTTTTGTTTCACTCATACACTGATGCTAGAAGCTAAGGTGCACAACTGGTGAGCAAGTGTTTTGGTACCTTCCCTATCCACTGACAAAGTAATAAAGGTCAGTGTTGATGCTTAGAATTTCTTTGAGATTATCAGGAAACAAATGCTGTATGGGTCAGATTATAAAATTTCCACAAATATCTATTACTATAAATATTTCTATAAAAGGAGACTCAAGTATTTTTTTTTCCTGCTTCGGCCATTTATTTAAAGTTATACCAAAAATGGTAAATTTGCAGTATAGCCAGTCAATTTAGATGGTACCTTTGAGGCTCCGTTAAACAAAGCTAGGATGAAGGTCCCTGTTCTTGTCATCTTCCTGATACCATCACAAGAATATCTACCATATTTATTTCTAGTGAGCTAGTTTGGACACATACTTGCTGAGTACTTTCATATGTACCATTCTTGTTAATACCCAGGGAGAAGGAAAGGGTGGGAGGGGAAGAGCCTTGAGCCCCCTTTCATGTGAGTACTGTGGTCAGTCCTGCCATACTTTGTCTCATTAGATAGCCGAGGCTCAGAGAAGTTAAGGAACTTGACCCTGGTCATACAGCCTATGTATGGCACAGCTGAGATTCAAATCAAGACCTTAACTCCAGCATCCATGCTCTTAACCACTGTACCCCTGTGCCTCTCTGGGTTAGGAATGAGGTGAGATGTCAGTAATCAAATATGCAAAAATGTAGACAACACAAACTATAGGGTCCCTCTGAAATTATTTTTCTCCTTTCCTCTCCTGATACCTCTGTTCCATGCCAGGTGTACCTTGGTGATTAATGCTTCTGAAGCTCTGGGTGTGCCCAGATGATATGCTATCTACAGCACACAAATGGGAAATTTCAAGATGGTGTTCTCTAACAGGCTTGCCACCAAATGCTGTCAGAAAACTAAAATTGTTCAGGCTATTTTGAGATCAAACTCAAACTTTTATCCAGCTTCTGCCCGAAGTAAATTGATGTTCATGGATCTAAGAGCTGTTTGCCCAGAATTTAGGTGGGGGTCACATAGCTAGAGATTTTGCTCATTCAAATTCATGTCCCTGTGTTGACCCCAATCTTCTTGAAAATTCCCAGTGGAACTACAGGGTCTCAGATAAAATCAGGGGTCTGCATTCCCTAGCTTCAAAGTAAAGAAAAGGCAAGAGCTGACTTAGAACATGAACACAGTATGAAGAATAAAATTAGAATTGACCATTTAGTGTTTACACATCTCATAGGCTAGGAGTGGGTGTATTTTGTTTACTTTTTGAGCATAAATTGCTGAGTTTTCCCACCTTGAGATAAAAACCTGACCTGTGAGACAACATTTTCTTTCCTTCTCTCCTTTTATAACAAATAGGAATGGCTTGGTGAAATGTATGCTGGTTTTTATTCAAGGTAAGAAAGTAGAAGGGAGGCTGCAAGTTCTAAGTAATGTATCTAAGAGGCATCTGAGACTGGACCAGGCATTAATATAAATTGTAACAAAGACTGGAAACTTTTACCCCCCCTCCCCCATTATTGGCTCTTGATGTTTGGCCCTGGGTCCTGGAGTCCTGGTGGCCACGGTGCAGCCTGGGAAGTGATGCAGGATGACACACGCAGAGAATCCTTTCCTGGAAATGGGTTTAGAGGATAGCCTATTATAAACAATAAGCCCTGTGTGTGGGATTGCAAATAAACTCTGATGGTGCATGAGGTTACGGTTATGTGTTGAAAGGCAAAAATCCACCACCTGTCCCCTGTCCACATGCCCTGACGGGAGCATTTGCCCCTGCCTGGAATCCCATTCCAGAAACTCTGGCTTAATGAGCAGACTTATCCCAGTGACTTAGGCATAGACTCTCATGGCATGTAAACTTATTTTTAAAAACTTATAATTTTTTTAGTTCCATTTAAGAAAGGAGGCAATGTTGTATTAGATGGTCACATGATCATGTTATCTGTCAGCTCATTACTCGTTACCTAAATGTCACAGCCTAAGGGACTATTCTGGGTCAGCTCTCATATGTGTCCCTCCATTAATTATAGGTGGTACTTTTTAGTCACAGCATGTTTGTTTGCCCCAAGCTGTATGAATGAAAAAAATGTCAAGCTCTGAAACTTCATCCCTCCGATACAGAAAAACGCATAGTTTTCTATCACTGCTTTTGATTCTGTACTAAAGTTCTTGTTGAGCGAATGATATTTCTGCAACAGAAAACTGTATATATGGGTCAGGGTGTTATCTCCCTTCCCCCATGATGTTCATTTCAGTTTAAATGTTTCCTCCCTCTGTCTTTCTTTCTCATGTTGCACAGCTATAGCTCTGGAATTAACTATATAATTTCAAGAGGATATTTTTCTATCAACTCAAAGCACTTAAGAGGACTCAGAGAAAAGTATTTTGGCACTTACTTAGAGGGGGAATTATTATGCTGGTTGCAATAACATTTTGGAAATAAAAAGTGTCTTTAGTCTTGTGATTACATAAACTTCTACTTGGCAAACAAGGATTGTTCTGGCACTAGGGAATCTACAATTTAAGACATCATCTTTTTCACCTAAATTCCTTTTCCATGAATCTACATTGTTGGTGAGGACATAACCCAGGCAGATAGTGGCTGAATTCCAGTCCTCAAGTCTATGGACAATCAAGGGTCTAGGAGAACCCAAATCTCTTAAATCATTTTGGGGGGAAAGGAGGACTAATTGGCCCATATGCAGATACCAGAGGGAGCTTTAGGAAACATACAGAAAGTGTAGCTCCTGAGTTCCCATAACAGGCTCCCTGAAATAGGAACATCTCAGGTATTAAGAGTCCCTGTGACAGCTTAATTCTGTAAGAAGAGTTAGAACATTTATCCTAAGGGTAGGTTCCCAACCCATGGACTGTGGACCCCTGGCAGGCTGCAGCTTTGTAAAGGGTTGGGGACTTGGGGTGGGTGGGGATTCACAGGTGGGCAGAAAACAGCCTGGATACTGTGTCTCACACAGGTGTGTCCTAGGCCATTTAACACATTGATTAAGGCTCTGGAGACTGACATTTAGGCTCAACTGCTGGCTCTGCCTCTTATTAGCCACGTGGCCCAGAGCAAGTTATACCTCTGAATGCTTCAGTTTCATCATCAGTAAAATGGGGGTAATGGTAATAATACCCCCTCATAGGGCTGTTGTCTTAAACGAATTAATATATGTAGAACAGTTCTGCTCACAAGCTTAGGCCTCAGTACATTTTACCTATATTGTTTGATGGAAATATTTCTAGCTGCTGTCATGATAAATTAAAATACATTCATTTAAATATGATTTCATTGTTACTCTTTGTCAATATATACTGTTTCAAATGATGGAAACCAAGATCAGAATTATCAGCATGTAGGAGGATCTCATTCTCAAAAAGGAATGAAAGAAATAAACAAGTGTGGCTGACTTATCCAACATTAGGGAAGAAAATATATCTGGCCCGCAAGGCTAACTTTTCCATTAGGCATAGCAGGCAGAGAGTCTAGGGTCCATGATACTTTTAGGGGTCCATTAAAATGTTTTAATTTTCTTTAGAATTAGAAGAAAAGATTAACTTTTAGGTGGAGTAAAGTGTTTTAATATATACAAATATTAAGACATTTGCCTTTAGGCAGTATGTATAAATGTGAAATATAATTGTTAATATTTTTTATGGAAGAAGGGGTAGATGGAGGCAAAGTATTAAGGCCTGTGGAAGTCATAATGTGGCCAGACTGCAAGTGCCCCTGTCCTATTTGCTCATGGACTTTCTTTTCTGTGTTCCCAACTGAACAGGAAGCTCTTTGAGAGCGGAGATTGCATATTATTTGCCATTGTACATACAGAGCCTAGCACGGTGCCTGGCACATCATAGGCAACAGATAAATATTTGATGAAAGAAAGAAATGATTAGCATTTTAAGTCACATGCAACAGGCCCTGGAATGAGGGCTTTTGCTAAGTCTCTGAGCAAATCAATCTCTGTCAGCTTAGATGTAAGTGCATTTGAAAGTGGCATTCTGTGTTACATGGATGACAAATCAAAAGAATGAAAAAAAAAATCACTGAGCAGGGCAAAAGAGAGAGCCACGTCTGTTGTCTGTCTCTGGATTTGACTCTAAAGCAGATTTTGTATAAAAGGCTGCAAATTTAGCTCCAGGGAGGGCCCAGTCACTGGGAAAGGAGCCCTCAAAGGTGAACCCTAAAAGAGTGAGGCTGTCCTGCAGCAGGAAGGCCAAATAGAGAGACTTAACCACAGAGATCTAAACAGGAACAAAGAACCCCACACACACACACACCTCCCCTAGAGCTCTCTGGGCCTACTACTGCCCCAGGCCACAAGAAGTGTGGGGAGGAAAAGGAGAAAGGCCTCCCCGTGGGAGGGCAACACCTCAGGGAAGCCAAGGTGAATGCAGTGGCTGAGAACCAAATCCAGTGGGAGAAAAGTCAAAATGCCAAATTTCTGCTGCCCAGAGCTCAATTGGAGCTGGATCCGCTTCACTGCCTGGGGGGTAAGATGGATTTATTCAGGAGGGAGCAGAACTGGGGAGAAGCATGAAAAAAACTCGAGGTAACTGCAGTCAGTGGGGGAAAAGCAAAATATTGCTACATTGGGTTTTTAGGTCAATTAAAAATCTCCTTTTGCTTCAATTCTTGTAGTAAGAAATATTTCAAATAAACTGTGACCTATTTACAATAGGGAATATGATACAGAGATCAAAACACACAACAGGGATGAATTTTACCAATAAAATATTCGGTTTAAACAGTCCTAAAGTATTACATATTAGCATGATACTCTAACAATTTTTTTGTGAAAAGTTAAACACATACAAAATAGAATGTTGTATTTCCCCCATGTATCCTTTCCTCAGCTACTACCTCGGCCAATCTTGTTTCATCCATGCATACCTCTTACCTGCTTCTCCCTCCCTTATTATTTTGAAGAAAATCTCAGACATCATATAATAACATTTTTATATTAAAGACAGCTAAAAATTTAAAAAATTTTGCTTTAAACACCACATGTACTCGCTGTTAAATCAGAACTAACCAATGAGCACACATGTGCACAGAGGGAAGTAAAACTCAGTGGAAATCAATCAGGGGGGTGGGGGGAAGGGATGGGCAGAAACCTACCTAACTGGTACAATGAACACTATCCAGGTGATGAGCACACTTATAACCCTGACTCAAGCATAACAAAATTGATACATGTAACCAAAAACATTTGTGCCCCCATAATATTTTGAAATACTAATTTAAAAATTTTTTTATGAATACATAGATGCAATAAAGCCAAATAACAAGACTTTTGAAAGGATGATAGCGTAGATGTGGGGAGGGTTACATGTAGATTAGCATCAGATTCTGAGGTTTTATTTTGAGTGGATGGTTCTGGGCACTTACTACCTTGTTACAAATAATTGATTAAAGAACTAACTAAAAGGAGATGACCCAAAGACCAATAATAGAGTGTACATGAACTAAGGATTATAATTCATCCAATTAATTGTGTGTGTCTGAAGCCCCATTGGTCCACTTTTCTGCCTGAGTAGTTACAGAATTACAGTCATCCCTGTCTTTTCAAAGGTGACTAGAACATGTGGGAAGGCAGTAGAGGTCACAGAACAAGACTTTGAATCCAGCTTGTTTGAGGTTCTGCTTAGAGCGGTTGCAGACTCGGAGTTCCTGTGTCCATGGGGACGTGCATGTCCTACTTTGCTTTAACCCTTTTCACTTTGCCTGTTCCTGCCTGAATTCTGGGCCCCAGAACCACAGCTTGGTAGAGGAGGCTGCAGAATGATTGCATCCTACACAGGAGAGGCACATTCATTCCAGCCAAATGTGCTGTGGGGGCTCCAATAAGATGCCTGTGCAGCAAGTTTTATTTCTGGCAGGAGAGGTTCCAGAGCAAGGGGGAAGACAGGGAGAAAGAAAGGAGTGAGAGAGAGTAGAGAAAAGTGTACCAAAGTCAGAAAAAGAAAGAGTGGGGAGAGTGTTTGCTCCTAACTATGGTATAGATTTTTTTTTCAATCCAAGATGTATTCAAATTGATTCATTTGAAAGACTGTTCCACTTTCAGCATATGTCCTGACTTGGGTTTTGAATTTCAATACAATTACTATAGGTTGAATTGCTTGATTTAATTAACTTCCCTGTCTTAGGCGAGGAGGTGGGGCAGAGTGTATTGAGTGCATTGGGCAGAGTGCATTGAGACACCCTCTGTTAACCTTGGCTCTGACCTATAGAGCGATCATGTAAGCTCTCTGATCCTCAGTTTTCACATCTGTAAAAAGAAGACAGTAGGACTAGAAGATCTCTAGGGTCCATGTTTTAGATGTTACATTTTGTGATTTGAAGTCACTTTAACAGACCACAAATAGCACAGAAATGGGTATTTCACAAGGATTGAAAAGAACAGCAAATTTGGTCTCTGACTCCCCAGATAAGTGCTCAATTTCTACACATGCAGTTGCTTAGGTCTTGAATTCTTATGTATTTCCACATTTCCTTATGACCTGCATACCTTAAAAGAAAATGAAAGTTGCAAAATCTTTTCCACAAAGTTCCACATCAAATGGAGCAAAACTTTTCTTGAATAAGGAAGAGTTTTCTGAATGGAAACAGTCATGAAGATAGTCTCAGAGTATAGATACTCTCTCTATTCAGTAATACAAGTTACGGGTAGAAAATATCTCTCTAGTTTGGAGAACCACAGAGTACATAGAACTAGCCCTGAGACACACACACACATGCACACACACACACACACACACACACTCATAATTGAAGGAAGCATTTTTTTTTCAGCTCATCCATTCTGATTTGGGACCCAGAATCCATGGCTCTTTTACCTAGATGGGCACAAGTGACAAGGCATTCAGTGCTGTTCCAAGTCCCTGTGTGCCACAGGAGAGTAAGGCTGAGATAGATGTGGGTTCTACCCTTTAGCACCTGGGTGGTCATGAGGTACAAATGGGAGGAACCTATAACTGGAATCAACATTAACATATAAAAGGAAATGAATAGAAAGCTTGGAGTCAAATCCAAATCTCTGTAGTACTTAAATATGATGAAGATCAAATTGGTGGGGAAAATGCATTATTTAATAAACTATGCTGGGATAACTGTTTATGCATTTAAAAAACTTCAAGTTGAACCTTAGCTCACATTGTACACTTACATTCCAGGTAGACAAAATAATTAAATATTAAAGTAAAACTGTAAACTAGATTTAAAAATGTATACCATTTTGGATTGAGAAGGCTTTTCTAAGGCGGAAACTATGAAGAAATAGGTTGATAAATTCAACAACATAAAAATTGTATATTTCTATACTTCCTAAAATTATAAACAAAGGCATAGGACTAACTGGAAAACATATTTTCAAAATGTATAATAAAGAACCAATATCCCCTTATGGCAAGAGCTCTTATTAGTCAACTCAGATAAGATAATCACCCCCTGCCAAAATAAATAAATAAATAAATAAAATAGGTATTGACAACAAGTAAGAAAGAACTGGAAAAGAGCCTCATGGATAGTCAAAGTAGTATAAATTAAAACAAGAAAATACTGTTTTGCCCATAAATTCAAAGAGTTTAAAGACTGATGATATTCTTAGTAATAGTGTGGTGAAATTGGCACTCTAAGATTGGGTTTACTCCTAATTCTGACTTTAATATAAAATCTTAGGTAAACCATTTAAACTTCATGCGCCTCAATTTTCTCATCTCTAAACTGGGGATTATAATAGTCTCACTTGCAGAGTTAGTTTGAGAATTAGATGAGCTAATGAATTTTAAATGAACTTTTAAGATTTAGAAGTCATATACACATATGTATAGATAACAATGGGTCCTATAGGCAAAATGGACCTGTGCTGTGCCTCAAAGAACAAGGAGAAGACAAGGGGGTAGGTAAACCTACTTCCTTGATGCCATCTTTAAGATACTGCACTAAACCATTGTATTAATAGTTTCGTTAAGCTGCAATCTAGAGGTAGCACTGAGAAGGACTGAGACGCCTGGATACTGTTATAGGAGCAGCAGAAACTAAGAGGGCATTAAAACTGATGTTGGCAGAAGTGAATGCCCACCACTCATTGTCAGCAGCCATGACACGAGGTGAAAATGGAAGCCACTTCCAAAGGCAGAAACTATCCCAGTGAACCGCCGGCTGAGAAATGGTACCTAGAAGGGAACTACGTCCAAGCAGTGGAACTGCTGTGAGTGATTTCAGTAAGCCTAGCAGGAATTACTCTCAGAAAGTCATAGATCAGAGATTGAACTGAGGAGATTTCAAAGGATGTGGAGACCTCTGGACTTTAGTGTGGTGGTTAAAGCTTGTTGGCTTCAGAACCATACTTCTTGGGTTCAAATCCTGACTCCACCAACTGTGCGACCTCAGGCAAGACAGTTTGTGTCTCAGATTTCTTATTTGCTTATGTAGATAAATCACATCTAATTCATATAGTAGTGTGAGAATTATATAAGTTAATACAAATAAAGCATTTAAAGATTTCTGGAACATAATACTGCTTAGTTAATGTTAAGTATTATTATTGTGGTGGTGGCCTTTAGTAATACCACTACTACCACTTCCACAATCTTTCTTTTTAAAAAAATAACAGTTTCTTACTAGTGGAAACCTGGCATTGCTGGAGGCTTGAAAATTTTGATTATACCTCCATGCAAGCCCTGGAGCTCAACCCCAAGTTTCCAAGGGAAGGAGGTGTAATAAAATAGAGTTTCAACCATAAGAGTAGGTTATTCCTCTTGCTACCTAGAGAAGTATTTATCGATCATTTGTCTCCATCTTCCCCTTCTCATAGAAAGAAAGGAAATAAGAGTCTTCAGCTCACACTCTGGTGGTAACTTACAGCATTCTCAATGATGCAGCTTCCTCTTACACCAAACAGAGACCTCTGTCAGGTTTACAGCCTCAAATCTACATTTGAAATAAGCACCCCCAGTCAGAAGGCTATTATTGTGCTCTGGCAAGAGAGAAGCCAAATATAACTTCTTGCTTCATTTATTCAAAAGGAAGTTCAAATATTTCAACCATGACTATTTCCTAGAGAATATTCCATGATGCTTTTGGAATTGATGGGTGTGGGTCAAACTCCACTTACCAAATTACTCTGTCCTGTACTTTCAGGTCAGAGTGCACTTCATTCCCTGATGTTGAAGGTGCTATAAGCAAAACTTTCTCCCTATGTAATTTGTAAATAAAAACACTGAAGAAATAGATTTTTATTTTTTATTTCAGAATGTTATGGGGTACACACATTTTAGTTACATAATTTGCTTTTGTACAGTTTCAAAGTTATAAATGTGTCCTATACCCAGATAGTGTGCATTGTACCCATTATGTGTGAATTTATCCATCCCCTCTTCAATCCCCTACCTACTTGATTTCCATTGAGTTTTACTTCCACGTGTGCACATAAGTATTAATCAATTAGTTTTAATTTAGTATAGAGTACATGTGGTGTTTGTCTTTCCATTCTTGTGATACTTCACGTAGAAGAATGATCTCCAGTTCCATGCAGGTTAATACAGGAAGTATTAGTTCACCATTGTTTTTTATGGCTGAGTACTACTCCATGGCATACATATACCACATTTAATTAATCCACTCATGTGTTGATGGGCACTTGAGTTGTTTCCACTCCTTGTGATTGTGAATTGTGCTGCTATAAACATTCGAGTGCAAGTGTCTTTTTAATAAAATGTCTTTTTTTCTCTTTGGGTAAATCCCTAATAGTGGGATTGCTGGATCAAGTGTTAGGTATACTTTTAGATCTTTGAAGTATCTTCATACTACTTTCCATAGAGGTTGTACTAATTTGCAGTCCCACCAAGAGTGTATAAATGTTCCTTTCTCTCCACATCCATGCCAGAGTCTGTTGTTTTCAGACTTTTTGATAAGAGCCATTCTCCCTGGAGTTAGGTGATATCTCACTGTGGTTTTGATTTGCATTTCCCTGATGATTAGAGAAGTTGAGCATTTTTCATGTGTTTATTGGTCATTAGTCTATCTTCTTTTGAAAAGCTTCTGTTCATGTGTTTGCCCACTTTTTTATAAAGTTGTTTGATTTTTTTTCTTGCTGATTTACTTGAGTTCTTCGTAGATTTTGGTTATCAGCCCTTTATTCAATGTACAGCATGCAAATATTTTCTCCCATTCTGTAAGTTGTCTGTTTGCTCTCATGATAGTGTCCTTGGCTGTGCAGAAGCTTTTTATTTGTTCAGATCCCATTTATTTATTTTTGTTGTTGCCATGATAACTTTGGGGTCTTCTTCATAAATTCTTTTCCTGGCTGATATCTGTTAGAGTTTTTCTACCATTTTCTTCTAGAATTCTTATAGTTTCATGTCTTAGGTTTAAGTCTGCCATCCATTGTGAATTAATTTTTGTGAGCGTCAGAGGTGCAGATCCTGTTTCAGTCTTCTACACGTGGCTATCCAATTTTCCCAGCAAGCCATTTATTGACTAAGGATTCTTCCCCCCAACCTTTTTTTTATCACCTTGTTACCAAACCCAGGTAAGGACACACAATAAAAAAAGAAAACTACAGACTAATATCTATTATGAATATGAATACAAAACTTCTCAATAAAATCTTAGCAAACCGAATTCAGCTGCACATCAAAAAAATAATTCATCATGACCAAGTGGGCTTCATCCCAGAGATGCAAGGATGGTTTAACATATGCAAATGTATAAATGTAATTCACCACACAAATTAAAGCAAAAACCAAGACCATGTGATCCTCTCAATAGATGCAGAAAAAGCATTTAACAAAATCCAGCACCCTTTTATGATAATAATGCTGAACATAATAGGCATAGATGGGACTTACCTCAAAATGGTAAGAAGCCATATATGACAAAACCACAGTCAGTATCATACTGAATGTGGAAAAGTTGAAAGCATTCCAGCTTAGAACTGGAACCAGACAAGATTGCCCACTATCACCACTTCCATGCAACATAGTGCTGGAAGTCCTACCCAGAGCAATTAGACAAAAGAAGGAAATCAAGGGCATCCAAATGGGGAAAGAAGAGGTCAAACTATCACTCTTTGCTGATAATATGATCTTATACCTAAAAAACCCTAAAGATTCTGCCAAGAGATTCCTGGAATTGATAAATTCAGCAAGTCTTAGGTTACAAAATCAATGTACACAAATCAGTGGCTTTCATATATGCCAACAACAGTCAAGCTAAGAATCAAATCAAAGATGCAATACCTTTCACAATAGCAACAAAGAAAATAAAATGCCTAGGAATATATTTAACTAAGAAGGTGAAGGTCCTCTATAGGGAGAACTATGAAACACTGAGGAAAGAAATTGCAGAGAATATAAACAGGTAGAAAAACATATCATGCTCATAGATCAGCAGAACCAACATTGTTAAAATGTCTATACCACCCAAAGTGATTTACAGATTCAATGCAATCCCCATTAAAATACCAATGTCATTTTTTGCAGATCTAGAAGAAATAATTCTACACTTTGTGTGGAACCAGAAAAGACCCCAAATAGCCAATGCAACCTTACATAAGAACAAATCAAGAGGCATCCTTTACCAGATCAAGCTATACTAGAGACTATAGTAACCAAAATAGCATGGTATTGGCACAAAAACAGAGACATAGACTTATGGATCAGAACAGAGAATCCAGATATGAAACCATTCTAATATTGCCATCTGATTTTTGACAAAACAAAAAAAAATCTTTAAATACAGCATTTGAGTGAGTGTGGTCAGTGGCAAGTACACAGTAAGCCTGAAGGCAGTGATGTCTGATCCTCCCTCTCCTCCCAAATTGGTGCTGTTTACCCATCCTAAATACCATTCATAAGCATTCCCATTATAAAAGGACTCTCATTAAGGCATGTGTTTATAATGGTAATTGATTATTCATGTCATGAGAGAGATAGGTTTTTTCTTTTTATGTATCTATTTTTTTTAATTTCAGCATATTATGGGGGTACAGATTTTAAGGTTTCAATAAATGCCCTTTCCCCCCTCCCCCCACAAGTCTGATTTTCCAGCATGACCATCCCCCAGATGGTACACATCTCACTCATTATGTATGTACATACCCGCCCCCCTCCCCCCTCCCCCCTGCCCAGTACCCTATTACTATAGTACCTATGTGTCCACTTAGGTGCTGCTCAGTTAATACCAGTTTGCTGGTGAATATATATGGTCCTTGTTTTTCCATTCTTGGGATACTTCACTTCGTAGTATGGGTTCCAGCTCTAACCAGGAAAATATAAGATGTGCTATATCACCGTTGTTTCTTAGAGCTGAATAGTACTCCATGGTATACATATACCACATTTTATTAATCCATTCTTGGATTGATGGGCACTTGGGCTGTTTCCACAGCCTTGCAATTATGAATTGTGCTGCTATAAACATTCGAGTGCAGGTGTCTTTTTTGTAGAGTGTCATTGGATCTTTTGGGTAGAT
>VSMD01139192.1:0-31033 GCA_008750895.1 Mirza zaza | reverse complement strand
GAATCCATATGTAACTTATTCTCAAATTTCAGAGTTCACGGTTAGATATTATTTATAGAACTTACTCATGATATACCTCAGTCTTACTTTGTTTTCATTTTGTCTAAATGCAGTTTTCTTAGGCATATCTGCCTCCACAGCAAGATAGAAGTATCATATCTATATATCACCATTTGTTGAAATAGTCCTGCTTTCTACTTGTTTTTCTAGTATAAATTATTAACAGTATCCCCTTTCAATATCAACAGTATTCTGCTTTGGCCAGTAATTATGCAGTTGCTCTAATTACAGGGAACATCAGTGGTTTAATTAAAGTGTCACACAGTCCTTTGAAAGACAACACTTTAGAAAGGTTGAATAAACACCTCTGATTATTTTATATTTGTTAAAGACGTAAACTGCCTTTGAAAAGAGTTTGAATAGTAGGATGAAGCAAATTTACTATTTAGATTCCTTTTACATACTGGAAAGGAAGAACAATTTGACAACTGTGTCACTGCCTTTTTAACATTTAATCTCTTATGGCCTGAAGCGAGTCTTCCTTTCTCTCTAATGAAAGCCTTATTAGTGTTCTAATAATGAACCCAAACAGGTTTGCATATCACCGACACGGATATATCAGGAGGTCAAAAGAGTTCAGCCCCCCATACTGTTAGAGCGAGCACAGTCTTCCATTAGCCTCATTTGTCTCATTCCTGATACCAGTTGTAAGTCCAAGGAGGATTGCGGAACCATCCTCAGTTTTAATAATTAGCCAAAAGAACTCAAAGAACTCACTGACAAGTGCCCAACGTATGTCTATAATGCTTAAGTGAAGGAAAAGGATACAGATCAAAGTGAGTCAAGGGAGAAAGAAGTGTATAGGGCGGAATCTGAGGAAGTGCCAAATGGGGAGGTTCTCTCCCTGTGGACTCATGATATGCTACTTTCCTGGGTTCAGCGTGTGACAATATGCATGGTTTATCACTGAGCTCCCATGAGGCTTGACGTTCAGAGCTTATTTATTTATTTATTTATGTTTTATTATGTTTAATTATTATGGGTACATAATAGATGTATATAGAGAGACAGGATCTTCCTCTGTAGCCCAGGCTGATCATACTCACTGTAGCCTCCAACTCCTGAGAGCAAGTGACCATCCTGCCTCAGCCTCCTGCGTAGCTGGGACTACAGATGCTCACCCACCACTGTGCCCAGCAAGGTTCAGAATTTTTATAGGTGCCTCATTCATGTGGGCATAATTGATTGATTACCCACATAGCTGATCTCAATCTATTTGTGTACTAATACTCCATGACCAAAGCCCCTACTGACATAGGAAAGTGACTTCCAATGCTGAGCAGCTGCTTGAAATCCAAGTGGGTCCTTGGCTTCATTCAAGAAAGAATTCAGGAGGGAGCCCACAGTATAAAGTGAAAATGAGTTTTATTCAAGAAGTATAGAAAGTCTACTCCACAGACAGAGTGCGGGCTAGTTCTCTCTGGGGAGGAGAACCGGCCCCATGGTTTCTTGGCTCCCTCTATTTAAGCAACAGTTTGATTATAGGCTAGACAAGGGGAGGTATATTCATGTTATTTCTTGGAAGGGACAGTTTTCCTGGAGTTATGGTGACACCTCCTTTTGACTAAATACGGCCAAACAGGAAGTGTCATGGCATGAGGTGCATGATCGGAGTGGGAGGTTTCCTTAGAATCTTTCACGGTAATGGAGTGTATAATGAAGCTGTAAGGTCAAGGAGCTGTCAATTGCTCCACCATCTTGGTTCTAACCCATTGGAACTTTTCCTGCCTCCATCTTGTTTTGATCAGGGTAGCTCAAAACGAAATTTCCAGACTTTCTGACCGAGTTAGGCAATGCCTGCACAATTAAGCAATGCCTGTAGCAATGCCCAGAGCAGTGCGTGCCAGTTCCCTGTCTCACCACCTTAAATCACATCCCTGTTCTTCCTGGTGTGGCCCGCTCCCACGTTAAATCACGATGTTATTATCTGGCTAGACCAGGCCACCAGACAGACAAAGATTAGTTCCCAGGAGCCAAGGACAAAAGCTACATCTCTTTCTTTTTGGGTCAGGTTTAATTCTTTACTAACACAAAACTCTTGCATTCTGATGTTCTTAAAAGACAGCACATTTAGTACATATTCAGCAGTACCCTAAGGCCATAAATGCAGCATCCTATTTGTGGAAACTTTAAACTAAAAGTACTCAAAATTTTCTATCAAACATAGCTGACCAGATAAAGGAAATGATGGAGAAACAATGCCATAATCAAAGTTCTTGGAATTATTTTTAAATTTCATTTATTCATAGCCTTTACAACTGCAGACATCAGTCAAATTAAAATCTAGGTTACATAGTTGACTCAATGAGGTCAGTTTCAAAATGTCCTAAGAAAACAGATGCATAGGATTCTTTTATTGCAACTAACTAATTCACCTGAAAAAAAAGTATAGTTATGTTAATTATCAGTCTTGATTTGACTGATAAAAATAGAAGTTATGAAAGTAATAGTGTCCATGAAAGTAAATTATAATCCTTGTGGCTAGAAAATGAGAGGAAGAAGAAACTGAGGGTGAGTCTGTGAAGAGTGGCCACGTGCCTCTGACCATTCCCAAAGCATATGTCATCTGCCACTCTGTTGTTCTGTAGGGGGACTGTTGCTCTAGTTTTCTGCCCTGTCATCCTCTCTTTCCAACTTCTTGAGGTAACCTTGACTAGTGAAGTTACTGAAGTAAACTACAAAGTTACTAAATGAATGAATAAATGAGTGACTACTTTTCATTCAAATGGACAAACCGGGTTAGTGGGTATGGTAGTCAGGATAATGGCTCCCCCAAAAATGTTCATGTCTTAATTCTCTAAGCCTGGGAATATGTTACCTTACATGGAAAGAGTGGCTTGGGAGATATGATAGTTAAGGAGCTTGAGATGGGGAGATTTTCCTGGATTACCTGGGAGGGGGGTGTTCATTCTCATCAAACTGTATTACTAAGACAGAGGAAGAGGGGCCAGAATCAGAGAACAAGATGTGACCATAGGAACAGAGATACGAGAGGAAGAGAGAATGTAGGTGAAGACACTATAATTCTGACTTTGAAGATAGAGGAAGAGAACATGTGCCAAGGAAGACAGTCCACCTCCAGAAGCTGTATAAGGCAAGGAGTTTAAAAGATTACCCACCATGAGCCCTCAGAAAGGACAGAGACTTACTGACCCATTTTAGACTTTTGACCTCCAGAAATATGCAATAATACATCTGTCTTGTTTTTAGTCACTAAGTTTCTGGTAGTTTGTTACAGGAACAATAGGAAACTAATACATTTGAGATCTTCTGCTGTTCATCTACCTTTCCAGTAACTTTCCACAGAGCCTCAATGGAAGAACTATTATTTCAAGACATTTTGTTAAACATTGAACTTCTTATCAGGTCATAGGCAGCAAAAACTATACTAGATGTTCTGTTTTTTGTTATAGCCAGATTTAAAAAGAAGGTGAATAGATATTGACCATGCATCATTTAAAAAATATGTAGATACCACATCTCAATTTCCAGGCACTCTGCTCAAATCTAAAAATAGATTTAACCAAAATAATCATGGTGTGTGTCCCTCATAGAACATACATCATTTCACTGAAAAATTCTAATGGTTCAGAAAAGGAGCATAGGTTTTTCTTTATAAAAATTAAAACTTAAATGTAGATCACTTTTACTGACTAATATGTTGAGGGTCTGCCAACTATTGAATAGATAATGAACAAGTAAACACACAGACAAATATATATCTTTATATTTTTATGAGACATACACACAGATAGATTATAGATATTGTAGATAAATGGGTAGATAGAGAGATATTAATAATTATGACGCGATTTGGCTTAGAAAAGCAGTCCTGCTGCTGTGATTGAGGAAAGGACATTCTTCCTGGGACCTGAAGAGTGAGTGGAGCGAGTTCTGTGAAGATTGGAGGCATGGCGTGTGGTGCACAAGGAGCCGCAAATGAAAACACCCAATTCTGGGGACGGCTTGGTGGGTATGAATTGCAGAAAGAATAACTGTGGCTTAGTGTTCCCATATGGTAATTTTTTCTGGGTAGTGTCTTGGGAAATTTAAATGTTTTTCTTAACTTTAGTTTTGAAAAGAATCAGTTGGAAAATCAGAAAATTAAGGAAAATATATATAAATGAGCAGGAAATGTTGACATACAGTGGGGAACATTAAGATCAATATTGAGAGGAATGAGGACAGTAGTAAGTAAAAAAGAAATGTCACAATCTAATAGCAAGTTTATTTTTTAACTGTCACCGCATTATAATGTGTGTGGCCTTGTCTATTTGCAAGGTAGAACATTCTTGCAAATAAAATACACATTAAGACGTTTATGTACATTCTAAATACAAATCCTATGAGTGATGTTCTAAGAGATATCAAGTTTTGTAAGTAAAATAAATCATTAATTGGGCAGTTTTGGAAATGATTTTGCAAATGATTCTGTTTACATTACATTATCGAAATATTATCTTGTGCAGATGCTTCTCAGTAATGTTCCCTGATGTTTTCCAGTGTTTGAATATTTATTATAAAGTATAGTTCTTTGTTAAAACTACAAAACAATATTTATTTTAATTAAATAAACATCTTCATAATTATGGCTAGAGAGTATAAAATATTATACAATTATTGATGATTTGAGTGATTCCTGAGAATTTTGATTTTTCATTTATAAAATCTGACAAATTTGGACAGAATATAATATTAATAGATGTAGTTGAAATAGATAAGGCAGAAATAAGCAGATATTAGAATTATATGGGACTTGAATATCATATTAAGGTTTTTAAAAATTGTTATTATCTAGAAGGAATTGGGAAAATTACTTAATTTTAAGTAGAAGAATAACATGATCAAGATTGTTATCTTTTTAATGATCATTGGATTCTGTATAAAAATGTATGGAAAGGGTGCAAAAGTTTAAATAGAAAAGAAAAACACTTAAAGGACTATTAAGAATAAGATTAGAGACTAGTATTAGAGACAGAGAGAAATGGCCAGCTTTATGATGTAGGGCTGGAACAAAAACTATTTAGTGAAGTATTAGAAACGTGTAAGATGTAGCAAGGCATCTAAGAAAGGAAATATTGTGTGCTTAGAAACAGAGGAGGGAATGAACTATAGCATATTGATTTTTAAAATTTTAACCAACTAGTTCATCTTAGTATTTAATCGCCATGGTACAAAGAATATATGCTTATGAATATTCATTTAGTGTGCATTTATGAAACTCCATTTAAGAGTCAGGGCCTCTGCTAGATGCTAAAATTTCCAGCATAAAAGATGCCATTCGTGCCCTGAAGCAAGGTTTCCACCCCTGCACTTTGGGCTGGATGATTCTTTGTTGCACAGCTGTCCTATGCATTGCAGGATGGTTAGCAGCATCTTTGGCCCCTATCATTAAGTGCCACTAAGGACCTCTCTCCAGTTTTGGTAACCAAACATGAAACATTGATAAATTCCCCTACGTCATACCACCAAGGGAAAACATTAGGAGAGTCAAATAAATGAGAAAGTATAACTCAACTGATAGTAACTATGAAGTTGCTATGAGAGGCCAGAAGTGCAGCTTGGACAAATTGGGAACAGGGGTCAGGTAGACCCAAACTTCTGGTGAGAAGAAA
The DNA here is from genome assembly GCA_008750895.1 of Mirza zaza. NCBI lineage: Eukaryota > Metazoa > Chordata > Mammalia > Primates > Cheirogaleidae > Mirza > Mirza zaza. The sequence continues at coordinate 25,358 of VSMD01139192.1, read as the reverse complement.
GGACATGGTGACAGTGAAATGAGCAGGGTCAGCAGGCCAGGCCCAAGTCTTTATTTAAGTGACTTGTCTGTTAGCAGATTTGGATTTCTGAATGCATTGAGGAGTGGTTAAAGGATTCTAAGACAGGAAGTGCTATGATCACATTTGTATTCTAGAAACCAAAGCTGAGAGCAAAAGTGCGAGCTGGGAAGCACACCGAAGGCAAGGTGGGAAGGTGTAAAATGGAGAGATTTAATCCCGTTAAACTGAGGCAGTGTCAGTAGGGGCGGTGTAACAGGCACAGATTTGAGAGGCGGTCATCTCGGGAACACACAAGATTTGGTAACGAGGTCTCTGGGCAGGGTGTCGAGTAGTTGGTGGTGTGTTATCCACATTATTCTTATAGTGAGGGAAATGTTATGAGTCACAACACACACACACACATCCACACACACATATAAGTACGTAAGCATAAAATCAGCATGATCAAAACATTGTGACAGCCCAAATTTTATTTGAATTTCTTTTTGTAATATTCATGTTTCAGTCATAGCTGCTTAAAATCAAAGAGTTTAATTTTGATTTAGTCCCCATGAACATTCTCCATAGTAGTGACAGTCAAATTTTAATCAGACCAAATTGTATCATATGATGTGAAGTGAAGCTGCTGACTCACTTCCTGTATCACCTCACCTCCAAAAGCCATAGTTTCACTAAGCCACTAACCAGAGTGACGTTAGTGATGAATTTTTGGCTTACATTACCATTTTGCCCACATTTTACATCATGCTGAAGAATACTAAGAAGTAGTAACCTTTTGACTCTTCATTTGGTGAATTTTGTGTTACTAATTTTATGGGCAATTTTTATTCTTAAATTGCTATACTTTTTTCTTAGCCTGATGAGCCATGTACCTGATTATAAAAAAGCCCAGCAATATAAAATGTGAAATAGATTTAAAACAAAACATGTTCTCTGGTGAGAGCCTGCATATATCATTTCAGTTAAAATGTTTAGTAGATGAAGATATTTCTTTGGTCTCCTTTCTCATGGACAGCAAAGATAATGCATCCTTCCTGAGTAACAGACATCCACGTGCCTTCTAGAGGGCCTGGATGTCACAGAAAATAGCCTAGACACAGAGTTCTAACTGTCCTAGCTGCAAATTCCATGTGTGCATATGTGTGTGAGAAAGGTAAGAATATCCATTACAGTATAATTAACCTTAAGAGAAAAATCATAATAGTATTTTATCTTATAATGAAAGAGTAGGTAGTTTTTCAGGTGGTAGGGGAATGTGGAAAGATTTCAGAATAAGACAGAATAAAAGAATGATGTGTTAAATCAGACAAAAAGTAAAAATTAATATAGGAAGTTTTGAGACATTGAATAAAAACATGTTTTAGTGTTGAAAAAAATTCTACATCACCTTTCCTTCCATTATAGTTGAAGACATGATGGATTTTTCTTCGACTAAAAGTTTCAATCTATATTTTTTAATCATTGAATTTTACCATTCTCAATATATAATTATCTATATTACTGTTTTCTCAGCAGGATAGACATTTTATGGGAAAACATTTTTTTTATTTCAGCATATTACAGGGGTACAGATGTTTAGATCACATATATTGCCTTTCCCCTGCCTGAGTCAGAACTTCAAGTGTGTCCAAGACACAGATGGTGAGCACAGCACCCATAGGTGTGAATATGCCCATCCCCTCCTCCCCACACCATCTGCCCGACACCTGGTGAATGTCACTACTGTAGATGCACATAAGTGTTGATCCATTAATACCAATTTGATAGTGATTATATGCAGTGCTTGCTTTTCCATTCTTGTGATATTTCACTTAGTAGAATGGGCTCCATCTCTATCCAGGATAATACAAGAGGTGCTAGATCACCGTTGTTTTTTGTGGCTGAATAGTACTCCATGGTGTACATATACCACATTTTATTAATCTACTCATGTATTGATGGGCACTTGGGTTGTTTCCACATCTTTGTAATTGTGAATTGTGCTGCTATAAACGTTCGAATGCAGACTTTTTTTGTTTGTTTTGTTTTTTATAGAGCGTCTTATTTTTCTTTTGGGTAGATGCCCAGTAATGGGATTGCTGGATCAAATGATATTTCTACTTTTAGCTCTTTGAGGAATCTCCATATTACTGTCCCTCTCCTTTCGGAATATTTAGCATTGATGGACCAAACCTTAAATTTTGCCAGTATTTGTTCTTTGCACAAGAAACTAAAAAATGCTCTCATAATTGCTAAGCTCCCCATGGTATAATAGGATTACCCAAACAGATTAAGATTTACTGATTCTTGAGAATGGTGTTCAACTATATTTTTGGTCTAAGTCCAATTTTCTTTAGTCAAAATGGTATGTGAACCATATTATATAAATTATTTTAGCATCTAAACTTGTATGGTTTCTAGAGAAGTTACATATCTTTTCTACACAAAAATTTTCTATTCGCTTTTTCAGTTATCAGTCTGATAAATTATCACTGAATTTTAGAGCAAAGTATAATGATTTTTATTATTGGACATATTCTGTTGGTTGGTTATAGAAGAGTAAAGATTTATATTTAGCATTTAAAAATAAAGGAATTTCCTAGATGCAATTTAAAATGTTTGGAAATCTTTACCTCTAGCTTATTTAAAGCATATTCTAATCATTCTTCCTAGAGAACTTTCAACCATATTAACATATTAAAGACAATTAAGTTGTATTTTTTTTTACCAATGATTCACTTATTCTGATTTGTTCATCTGAGAAATGGTGAAAATTTGATTAATACATAAGTGCACATTTTAAACCATATTATTTTTCAGTTTATATTCATATCATTAATACTACTGGTCCATTTAAAGACATTTCAGCCAACCTGTATGAATCTATGATCACCCCCAAAATAGCTAGAAATTAATGGACAACCTATTTATGTAATTTTTTTGAATAGATGCTAAACAGGTTGAAAAACCTGGAATGACAGTGCTATTTTAACCAGACAAAAAGCATGTTTTTCTTCTGAACTTGTGTTTTTAGTCATGTAATAGGATATTTAAATAGTGTTCAATGTGTGGAGATTTGCAAATGCCCCATTTGCATTATAAAGGTAAAAATTTGCTTTGTCAGAATTTCATTCTTATGAATTTTGAACATTCATAAATTATTGATAATATCCATTAGTAAAATGATCTAGTGCAGAAATTACAAGTACTTTCACATTGTAAGCAAAATAACTGTCAAAATAAGTTTTGCATATATTGGCAATATTTCCAATATAAATTACTCTACCTGATGTGTCCATTTGCTAGGACTGAAAATCTCACATTTGATGAGTCATGGAAATGTAAAACACACACACACACACACACACACACAATGCAAAATCTCTAACAAGAAAAGGTTTTTATTCTCTAAGTAGTATTCTTTGTCTGCTTTGGAGTTGTAGGACAAACTGAAATACCAAAAGAGGCAGAGATTGAACTTGATTGATTCTGCCTGGAAGGCCCTTTTGAACCCTGGTGGGGAATATAACGAACACTGGCAGGTAGCCACCAGGATCCTGCCCACCATGTCATTTGGAGATATGGATCCGAATATTGCCATATCTTCTGAACTGTCAAGAAAAGCCAGCAATTCATTTAAATTAGGCATAGCTATGTTTAAAAGAAAATCCGACTTCACGGTGGTGAAAAACTGGAAGGTCATTTTTCTCTCTCTCAGTGAAGCTGGATGATCTGGGGATGTGCATGTTCATTAGTGGCCTCATTCCTTTCCTTTGGAGGCTGCCATTGTGGCACTTGGTGTCTATGTTTCAAGGTCATCTTAGTGTCCTGCGTGCTGCTAGAGCAAGGCAAAATAGTAGGCCTTTGGAAGATGTAAAAATGCTTAGTATATTGCCAGGGCCATTTAGGTCATAAAAAATGTGAAGCAATAAATGAGACATTGTGAATAGAGCAATAATCTATGGATAAATGAAGAAGGCCCTTCCTAGGATTTTTTAATACAACCACTATGAATATGTCAGAATAATTTTGTACATAGAGCCACAGACACAAATAGACTATATTTAAAAACGTGTGAGGTTTTTATTTATCATATGTAGATAATTCTAACCACAGAGATGAATTATTTGGAGATGATTGGCTTTCTCTTCGGGTTTCTTAGGTCCCAGCAGAACATTTTGAGATTGATAGGATAGAATTTATTGGGTAAATTCACACAGGGAGAGCACTTGACTCAATTTACAGAGTTCAAAGCATACGACCCAAACATTTATAAGGTCTTGACACTGAAAAGGACTAGGGCAATAACGTCTCAATTCAAGAAAAACAAACCCTGAATTTTCTTCAACTTCCTAAATTTTAGGTCTATGTGAGGTCATTTCTATCCTTGCTGAGTGCATTCTGAACGGCTACTTGTATTTTGTTTATCTGTTGTATACAAGTTCGTGTCCCTATTTGAATTTTATTCTATGCTCTAAAAAAGCAAAGTGGCAACAGTAATATTTTAGATATGTCTTCCTAGATTTAAATCTCCAGTTTTCTTTGTTAAAATATTATTGTTTCACCTTATCCTCTAGTTATCTTCTATAGAAGGTCTTCAATGCTTAATCTCATTCTTTACTTTATTTGTAATCTAGCTCCATGGCCATCTACTATAAAACGTAAGGAGCACATTTTTCCTCATTTATGTTAGTTTCTTCACTGACAACTGAAACTATCTCAGTAAAAGAGAAGAAATTAAGGAAACTCCACTTCAGGCATCTTGTGAGTCATAGACTCAAGACTTCAGTGAAGCTATGGATACTGAAAAAAAAGAAAGAAAAAAAAAAGATAAGGATAGAAATTTACAGCATTCTCAATACAATGAGAAATTTACTCTAGTTTATACCACTTTCTAGAAATTGTGAATTTGGGGGAAAATTAGTATTTATGTATTTGTTCTTAAGCAAATATTACATGGCTGTTACAGCTAAGATATGGCAAACAGAAGTGAAAGATAAACAAGATATAGCAACTTCTTTTCAGAAGTTCATAAAATAGTAGAAAACATAGATAAGAACATTTTTTATTTTTATATTTAATGGTAAGTTATCAACCCATCTTACTTTATTTTCATAATCTCTTTTGTACAAACTGTGTTTTTGATTTTGATTTTTTCCTGGTTTGTTGGAAGGGCAAAGCTGAATTGATATGTATATATACACACACGCCCTGATCCCTTTCAAAATATTGAAGTTAAATTTCAGCTATCAAGGAGCTGGAAGAAAATATGAATTTCTAACAGACATGTAAATGAAGAAAACCCAAAGTAAGAGAGGATTATAGAAATTGGAAAATTAATTTTCCTCTACTCTTGGAAAGCTAATTTGCTGCATATAATTCCTTGCTTTTTTGAAAATATAGCATTAAATTCAACTACCTCAAAAAATATGGCATAGAGGCTTTCAATGTTGGCCTCCATTTCACTATCACACCGTCTCTTCATTCTTGTTTGTTTTCCCCTCTCATGGCTTGATGGCATGGGGAAATTCGTAATTGTAATTATGTTGTATACCCATAATAGGTGCTGAATAATTTCTTTTAAGTAAATGAAAATAATGGAAATACCTAGCACATAGGACACTGAACAAGTAGAGCTTAGTGGCTAAGAGGTACAGTCAGGCAGATTAGATTCAAAGTCCTAGGTAAATGGCTCAGTCTCTTAAAGCTTCAATCTCCCCAGATATAATACTTCAACTTTCCATAATGTTGGTGAGGATTAAAAATTATAGTGTCTACAAGTCTTTGACAAGCCATACACACTCAAATGATACGTATTATCTTGAAATCTATTGCTGACTTTTTCCGTGGGAAGATAGTATTGTATGTATGTCATTTTCTGCTTTCCATGTGCTACTTATTAATGGTTGACTATAAAACTCATGTAATGAATCGTATTTATTTATTGAGAGCCTTCTGAGTACTCTTATTAAGAACAACAATAAAAATATTGAACAGTTTCCACTCTTAAGGTCTTTAACTTTCTCTCGTGGAAGATAGCCAAGTCAACAAGCAATAATAAAGCTGTGACCAATGCTATGATATGATAGTTTGCACAAAGTTTTAGGTTAACCAAGGGGATGTAAGTAACCTAGTTTGCAGCATTTCAGAGATTGCTACCAGGGAGAGTGAACTCTAAACGGAGTACTAAAGAATAAGAAGGAATTTATTGGCAGAACATGAAAGAAAAGTACAAATGTGAATTGTAAGAAGAAGCAGTTTGGAAAAATGGTCCAGATGAAGAGAGGTTAGCTAGAATTTTCATATTCATTCCATCCACAGTGATATTAGATACATAGTGGTGAGTATTAAGCATCCTTCAGCTGAGAATAAGCATAGGAACATGTATGATCTAAGGCTTTCAAACCATAACAAGTTATTCAGGGATCATAGAAGATAATTCAAGGATATCAAAGATAAAAAGAAATACATTATTATTTAAAAAGAAAAAAAAGTTTGAGGATTTTTTATTGACATGCAACAAACTACATTTTAAGACAGCACCTGACTTCAATTGGTTTAGCAGTCTATAGCCATAGCTTTGGGGTCCTCTCTAATATTTTTCTGTATTGTTGTATTTTACATATATCTACATATATTTTCTTATTATATGTTGTGGCAATGTCATCTTACCTCTCAACTGAAATACTGCCTTTGCAATTTATTTCTAGGATATTCCTTTAGGTAGATTTAAAAAACATTGTTTTATATCTAATCATTTTAGTATAGTTGATGGTTATTCTCAGCAATATATGAATATCTGTACTTGCCTTTGAAAGCATATTAAAATGATATACCTGCTAGAAATACAGTATTTTCTTAAGTATTTTATTGTTCTAACATCTAATACTGTGAAATATCACCATTTTCTATTTTATCTAATCTTTCACATAACATGCAGGTTATGACTATTGCAATTTATTTAAATATAGACTTTTAAAACATAAACTGTCTATTTCTGCTATCTTTGATTTTGATAATTTCCAGACATTATATATTTTTTCATATTTGGAATCAATTTTAGGACAGGAAGATACTTGGTAATGATTTTCAATAAATGTTTTAAAGAGAAAAGTTATTTTGTTTAAATAAATAGGATCTTTCCGCTGTTTGGAGGTGACAGATGGTAAAGAATTCCACATGCTTTTATGATTACTGTTTTCTTCTGAGGGTAAATGGTTATTCTGTGTTTGATTCAGTAATTTGATTCCTTGTATGACAGATTTTTCAAGTTAGTCTATCTGATTTTAACAATCATTTTCTAAACAATTTGACTTGCAAATTTACCATAATTTTTTGTTATCTAATTATAATATTAACACTTTATATTTTAATGTATATTATAATATAAATGAAAAAATTATACTGAGATAACAAACACTACTAATAATATTACATTTTCAAACAAAAATGCATTAAAAGACTGAAAGGAAGGGAGAGAAGAGACAGGAAGTAATAACTTAAGCAGCCTTTATAGAAAACAGTAGGGAGATTCCTCAAAGAAATAGAAGTAGACCTAGCATTTGATCCAGCAATCCCATTACTGGGAATCTACCCAAAGGAAAAGATATCATTTTATCAAAAAAACACGTGGACTCGAATGTTTAATCACGGCACAATTCACAATTGCAGAGATGTGGAAACAACCCAAGTGCCCACCTATACATGAGTGGATTAATCAGCTGTGGTATATGTATACCATGGAGTTCTACTCAGCCACAAAAAGGAATGAAATGCAATCTGGATGGAACTGGAAACCATTATTCTAAGTGAAATATCTCAAGAATGGAAAAACAAACACCACAGGCTTTCACTGATGAGTGGGAGCCAAACAATGGGCGCACAGGAACATAAACAGATGTAAAGGAAATGGAAACAAAGAAGAGGGGAGGCCAAGAGGAAGATGAGGGATAAAAACTTCCCTATCAGGTACAATGAACACTATTCAGGTTACAGGTACACTAAAAACCCTGAATTCAGTATGCTACAACTTATCTATGCAACAATATTTGCACTCCCTTAATATTTTGAAATAAAAAAATAAAAAGTAAAAAAATAAATATTCCCTGATTACATCTTCTTGCTTCCAATTTTAGGTTTTATTTATATTTTGCACTGTGAACTATTGCTCATTTTGTGAGCAAGCTGACAGTTTAAAAACTGTTAAAATTTAAATGATCTAGATTTGGTGTCCTTTACATTCCTTTTTCAGAGAAAGTCCAAGTTTTCCTTTCCTGGAATTTTCAAAATGGACAGGTGATTTTGAGTGGTAGAGAGACAAATCGACTTATTGAGTTCCTTTCCAGACCTGTGAGTCTCAATATTTCCAAATTTTATAATAGATCTAATAGTACATAGTACACATAAATGAACAAGGATCATGAGTAAACTACTTTGCAGGTTAATGGACTTAATAAAATGATCTGCAAGTCATACTATAGCTTAGAAATTATTATTAATCATTTGTTGTAGTTTTTATAATAATGTATATAATGTATATTCAATACAATTATGTTAAAACCAATTATATAGCTCTTACAGTGCTCACTGCTGCCACTTTAGATTAGTGTTCTTCATCATTCTATAATAATAGTCTCTTGAATTTCTACTGCCTTAAGGTCACTGATGGCATATAGATTAAAATAACGCTAAATTGTTCAAATAGTTGAACTTTATCCCATGACTAGGAATAATTTAATACTATGCCTATTACTGTAATTATCGAGCTAGATTATTTATTATGTTCAACTTTTCAACTGCTTCATAGGTAAGAGTTTCATATATGATTGATTTCCAGTGAACATTTGATATTATGAACATTCTTTCCTTTGTGGTCTGATTCTTGTCAGATTTTTCAAGATGAATGGAAGAGGAAGTCATGGTTATCAGAAAAAGTATTCCCCAAGAATGTCATGATGATGATATTCATTTTTACTAATGAGTCAGAACTGTTCTGTGTAAAAAATTATGAACTGAAGATAGTAATAGACATTCAAACCTTTGCTACTTATTTGCACTGAAAGGTTTTGAGATGATACTGTTGGTGGTCAATTTAGCCATAGTAGTTGAGGAATAAGGTCTGCAGTGTGAAAGTTCCTAGGTAATAATCTGGCTTAGTATTAATACTTTCTAACTATTTGACCGTAGAGAATTTACTCATCTTCTCTGTATTTCTGTTTACTCAGCTCAAAATTGGGAATATTAAAGTAATAAACTCATAGGGGAAATAAATTGACACCCATAAAACAATTAGCACAGTGCCTAGCATAGAAAGTTATCAAAACAAAATATTTACTATCTAATGATATCTCCACAAAAAACTCCTTTTTTTCATTAATGGAGAAGATTCTTGATAATTAACATCAAAGAGCACCACACTTTATCTTGGTGAACATAGTTTGTTTTACCATGTATTTGGTATGTAGTTCTCCACTGATATTCATTACCTGTATATTTGCTCATGAGCATAAGGTCTACCCATTCTGTTGTGTATCATGCTACTGTACACTTTGCCCTTATGTCATGATTAAATCATAACAGTGAATTGCTTGAGGAGACAAGCCCTTTTGATAATATGAAATTTATGAGCAAGTCGATGGGAGGAAGCTTGTGCCTATCGATACTTTCAAGAAGAAATATGCTTTCTATTTGATATCTATTATATGCCCCACTTCATTTTCAAGTGAAAACATCTTCATAATATTTTTTTTTTGGCTACATAGAGGTAATCAAAGGACATACAGAGGCAGTTTATCAATTGGTAGGAGAAAGTCTCTCTCTTGGAAATTTTTTAAATTTCCTTAAATTTATCACCTCTAACAAATTGAGTGTCAAATATAATAATAATAGTGATTCTCCTTATTTTTGTAATGATAACAATGAAGGGAAATGTCATTGTTAAACTTGTACTATGTACCAGGCATTCCAATAAGCACTTCATTTACATTATATGTCATACTTACTTAAAATAGCTATGTAGAGTGCATATTATTTTCCTATTTTACAGTTGAGTAAGGTGATATTGGGAGAATTTACTATGGGAGACTTCCCCAGGTAACTTACCATAGTGAGTAGCAGAATGAAGATTCAAAATCACTTGTATCGCTTTAAGGTATCTCCATATTGCTTTCCACAGAAATTGAACTAGTTTGCAGTCCCACTAGCAATGTAGGAGTGTTCCTCTCTCTCCACATCCACGGCAGCATTTATTGATTTGGGATTTGTTAATAAAGGCCAGTGAGATAAATGGTATCTCATTGAGTTTTGATTTGCATTTCCCTGATGATTAGAGATGTTGAGCATTTTTTCATATGTTTGTTGGCCATTATTCTGTCTTCTTTTGGAAAGTTTCTGTTCATGTCCTTTGCCCACTTTTTGATAGGCCTGTTTGATTTTTCCTTGCTGATTTTTTTGAGTTCTAAATGTATTCTAGTTGTCAGCCTTTTATCGGATGTGTAGCTTGTGAAAATTTTCTCCCATTCTGTGGGTTGTGTTTGCTGTCTTGACAGTTTCTTTGGCTGTGCAGAAGCTTTTTAATTTGATCAGGTCCCATTTATTTATTCTTGTTGCTGCTGTGATTGCCTTTGGAGTCTTCTTCATAAATTCTTTGCCAAGGCCAGTGTCTAGAAGAGTATTTCCAATGTTTTCCTCTAGAATTCTAATAGTTTCATGCCTAAGGTTCAAGTCTGTTTCCCAGCGTGAGTTGATTTTTGATACAGCAATCCATTCCTGGACATCTACCCAAAAGAACAAAATCACTCTATGAAAAAGACACTTGCACTTGAATGTTTATAGCAGCACAATTCACAATTGCAAAAATGTGGAAGCAACCCAAATGCCCGTCAATACATGAGTGGATTAATAAAATGTGGTATATGTATAGCATGGAGTACTATTCAGCTATAAGAAACGACGGTGATATAGCACCTCTTATATTTTTCCTGGATAGAGCTGGAACCCATTCTATTAAATGAAGTATCCCAAGAATGGAAAAATAAGCACCACATGTACTGACCAGTAAATTGATATTAACTGATCAACACCTAAGTGGACATATAGGAATAACATTTATAGGGTGTCGGGCAGGTGGGAGGGGATGGGTATATACATACATAATGAGTGCGATGTGCACCATCTGGGGGATGGACATTTCTGAAGCTCTGACTTGACGGGGGAGGGGGGCAAGGGCAATATATGTAACCTTAACATTTGTACTCCCATAATATGCTGAAAAAGATTCAAAATCAGGCTAAATTGGTTTTGTTTTCCCTTTACTGTGCAAAGTTTCTACTTTCATTCATTTCTAGCCTTAAGTTGTCTCTCAAATTCTAGTCCTAAGCATCCAACTTCATTACACCTATATCTGCCACAGAAACTTAAATATTTACCTCTTCAAATCTAAGTCGCCTTATTTTTCTGCCAACATCTTTATTCATAATCTTCCTCTCTCCTGAAATCTAACCCTGGTGGCTCTTCCTTATCATGCATGCACCAGTTTTCCCTCCTTAGTTCAATCAATCAGTGATTGATACTTCTATCTGTTCATCTTACCTTCACACCGTGCCTTGATTGATAATCGATTTTTCCCTGAAATACAGTTCAAGGCCATGTCACAGTTTAATTGAAACAGCCACTATAGGTATTCAATTCCTACTAAATAAAGTCCACAATTCTAAACTTGTACTCATTTTCAAAGCCTTCCATCACTTGATCCTAACCTAATTTTCTGTTTTCAGCCCAACAGAAACGTCTATATTTATTCGAGGCTCCAGACAAACATTTCTCATTTGTGTTTTGCTTTATTATATATATATATATATATATATATATATATAATCCTGAAAACAAACACATAGTTTCGGAGCAGAGATCAGAATTATGACTGTTAGTATTTACAATAATAACTACATTTATTCCCTTTACCTCAACCCCTAGATTGATGCCACATGCCAGATGCATATACAGGGATATGCATGTGCATGTCTGTATATGTCAGATGTTTGTAGGAGAAGTATTCTAAAATTATGAATTTAAAAATTTATCTAGGCTATATGTTGCCTAGTTGCCATCCCTACTTCTCATGAGAGAGGAAGAAAAGTCTTACATCCCTAATATAAGAATAAAGCAAATTCTTTGGAATGTATATAAAAGAAAATCTCTCAGGAAGATAGAGGGTAAACTGCCTACCTGGAATGCAAATATTTAACTCCAAGGAGCTAAGTTTTAATGCCCTTTGGAGCAGATGGCTCCTGGTTAAACACTGGTAGGGTGTGAGGAACAAATGGGTCTGAGGGAAAAATTCAGTATCTTTATAGCACATCAATTTCCTTTGCACAGGTAGTTCTAATCATGAATGTATAGGCAGCATAATGACCCCCAGTGTCTACTTCCTTATCCACGGAAACTGTGAATATAATATGTATGGTAGGTTATTTGTTAATGGAGTATTAGTCTGGAGATGGAGTTAAGTTTACTAACTCACAGGAGACTGATAGTCTTTTTAATAGGGAAACTATTCTGGTTTATTCAGGTAATCTTGATATAATCACAAGCGTTCATATAACTACAAGCAAGAGACAGAAAATAGAGAACCAGAGAAATAGCAAGTTAAAAAAGGATATATTCTGACCTTGCTGACTTTGAAAGTATAGGAATGAGGCCACAAGCCAAGGAATGTGGGCTGCCTCTGAAACTGCAAACGCGTGGAAATGAGTCTTTCCCTGTAGTCTCCAGAAAGAACATAGCCCTGCTAACACTTTGATTTTAGCCCAGTGATACCCACTTCAGCCTTCTGACCTGCAGAACTCTAAGATGTAATATAATGTTTGAAGCCACTAAATTCGTGGTAATTTGTTACAGCAGAACCAAGAAATGAACGCAACACAGAAACATGAAAGCATTGATATTGCTTCTGACAGTGGCACACGTCTATATTTCTGTCTGTGTATCTTGTTTGTATTTATGTATTTGTGTGTCTTTGCATGTGGTTTTCTTCCAACTCTGTACTTTTGCTATTTCTGCTTCTTTTTTCCATCTCTATAGCCATCTCCAAATAATGTTACCTTGTAAAGCCAAGCTGAAAGATAAATTTTTGAAATCTAGAGTGACAATTCCCTTCTGTAAATATATATATGCTCTTTATTCATAGATCACTTTTTTGTTGTTGCGAGCATTAAAAGTATCATGCTATATGTGCTTATGAACAGGGTGGCATTCATTATACATTAAAAATAGCATTGAGCTTTGGAGTGTCTTGTACCAGGGAACATGCACTGGAAAAAAATACATTTTAAGGATCTTGTGCAAATGAAACATGGGAAATATATAAAGGATATTACACATCATACGCTGTTGTGTAATAAAGTTACAGATATTATACTAACCAATTATGAAAAATATTAAAATAGATGTTTTATCTGTTCTGCTAAGTTTTAGTTTGTCTATAAATTGTCTGCATAACTTTAGGCAAATGTCTTCATGGTTTAAAACTAAAAAGGACAGAGGTGTTTGTTCAACTAACCAATGTGAAGAACAAAACTAACTAACTAGTGGCTGATAGCTTTCCTGTGGAGTGTGATGGCACTTGGCCTTCTGAATTCCAGATGCCTGGACCATAGATTGCACCTTAAACTGCTGGAGACCAGCACTCAGCTAAAGCAGATAATGAGTGCTAATTTTTCCCTCAGTCCCTAACATCATGAATGTAAGTTCAATTCAATAGAGTATGAACTGCATGACAGCAGAGATTTGCCTTTCCTGTTAATTGCTACGTCTCCAGAGCTAGAAATTCAAAAATACTTCTTGAACTAATGATTGTCAGAAGCATTCATTGTTTGAATCTACTCACTTGGTGTCTCTAAGTCAGAATCCAGGCACTGTTAACCTTCTCTTAGAGAACAGGAACTGAGCTGAGGACCAAGTACTTGACACTGAGAAAAGTATCTGACTTTGCATTCCACATTATTATTGTTTATCAAAAGATTTTTGTCATGTTATCAGCAAGAAAGATTCTATTCTAGTATGCATGTGTGGACAAGGGGATAAGAACGTGGATGATGTTACTCATCATAGCCTCCGATGCTCAAGTAGATAGGCTTTTATTTTTGAGACCTGGGTGTGAGGAACACTTATTCTTGATTGCCGCTCTGATATATTAGCAGGGTTGGGGTGAATTGTTCATATTTCCAGAGCTATTAGATTGTCTCCCCTTGAGTCCAGGGACCTATGTATAATATATCCATGGATAGAACATGTGCTGAGCTAGATCAATCAGGAGTGTCATCAAACACTTTGTACTGGGGTAGAATCCTCAAAAACTTGATTATAAGATGGAAAATATGAGATCTTAGGTTGACAGTTCAAAGACACAAGCCGAGGTCTATTCATTAGTAGTTTGACTAAAGTCCTTTGGGGAATCCCTCCCATTTTCCTATTCCTTGATTACTTTTTTATTTATACCTAATATTTTATATATTTATGGGGTACATGTGATATTTTGTTATATGCATAGAATGTGTAATGATCAAGTCAGCTTTTGGGCTATCCATCACCTTGAGTATTTATTATTTCTATGTGTTAGGAACATTTCAAGTTCTCTATTTTAAGTACTTTAAAATATATAATACAAGTGTTGCTAATTATCGTCACCCTGCTCTGCTATGCAGCATTAGAACTTATACCTTCTATCTAACTGCATGTTTTTGCCCATTGGTCAGTCTCTCTTCATCCCCCTCTTCCACTTACACATCCTTCCCAGCCTCTGGTGTCTAACACTCTACCCGCTACCTCCGTGAGATCACAATTTTAGCTCACACATATAGTGGGAACATGCAAAATTTATTTTTCTTTGTCTGGCTTATTTCACTTAACATAATGACCTCCAGTTCTCTCCGTGTTGCTGCAAATAACATGATTTCATTCTTTTTTATGCTTGAATAGTATTCCATCATGTATATAGACCACGTTTATCCATTCATTTATTGATTGGCACTTAGGTGGATTGATCTTTGTTATTGTGAAGAGTGCTGAAATAAACATACAAGTGCAGGTATATTCTTTTGCAGGTATAGTGGTTTCTTTTCCTTTGGATCGATACCCAGTAGTGGGATTGCTGGATGTATGGGAATTTCATTTTTACTTTTTTGAGAAATCTCCATATCATTTTCTATATCAGTAAAACATCTACCTGTTCACTGCTAGCAAATAACTTACCCAGAATTTAGTTGGGACTTCCATGATAAATTGGATTGAAAGTTTTTTAAACTGAAGATTTTATCTTTGATTTCCCCACATTATGCAGAATCAATATGTGTATAAAATAGTGAGTCATTTTTAAATGTGGTTATAAAAATAGTTATTTTTTTCTCCCTTTTTGATATTCAGTAATTGGTAGTAAGTATAAGGCACCTGTCTAATAAATTGGGCAAATAGACATGGAAGCCTAACTTGAAAAGATGTGTCTTTTCACAAAAAATAATTAAATGTCTTTTAATATCTTAAATTACAATTCACAAATAAAATCAGGATAATATCTGTAAGTATTTATCTACAGTGTGCCTGAGCTAAGTAAAAAATGCTCACTTTTGAAGTTAAGAAATGAATAACTCAAAGTACACCTATAGGCTGACTCAGAAAAAATACTTAACAGAATTATATTTTTAGATGCAGAGTTTGATTTTTATATTTTATCAAAGATATGGGGGGAGGGTTGCAGGTGGATAATACTACAGGATCAGCATGAGTATCTGACATTGGATAGACCTCTCAGAATGAAATCTTATAGAAGGAATATTCCCATCATTGTTGCTGTTTAGGTGGAAAAAGAAGAGATACTCTTCACAGATTTTCATCTACCCTTTTAACGTTATCCATTTCATTCCCTGAAATTCTTTTACATTTAAGAGTTGACTTGTGAGCAACCTCCTTATTTTCTCATAGGCCCCTAACACAATGAATTGAGATGTGATTCTACTGCAACTTGCACAGATATTACTTGTACAGAGAGCTGTCAGTGTTATCAGAGTTTCTATGAGACACGAAGGGAAAAAAATTGATTTTTTTTTTTTTTGGACTAGGATTACTATCCACTACCAAAGATGCTCGTAATTTTAATGAAGCTTTAAGGTTATCCATGGTGCAGCTGCTGCTTCACAAAGTGTCCTGTGAAGCTTTAAGAGCAACACTGACAAAGCAGATTAATCATTTTTGTGAAGCTTTTGAAAAGCTACTGTCCTAAAGAGGGTAAGGCAAATTGGCTTATTGCTGAGCATTCTTTCAAGATGTAGGCATGATGCCTGGTTCCTGCACTGAAAGCTGAAGAAAAGTCTTCATTTTTCTTTTCTTTTTATTCAAGATTCAGCTATGCCTTGCTGTATAAAATAAAATAAAAATAGATGGGGAAAAAACATGCCTCTTACTGTATACTTGACTACACTTTCACACCTTCCAACTATACATAAGAGTCATTCCCTTATGCAAACAACAATATGTTGCTAACTATGTTTTTGTCCTTTGCAAAATGAAGGTGGTATACAATGTAGTTTTTCTTAGTTAGAGCTTCTTACTAACGATTTGTAAGTGTAAAATTATGTTACCTGGCTTTAAAAATTCATAAACTGCCATTATTTCTATGGAGTACTCGGTTAATATCTATAAGATAGTACAGGTAAGCAAGACTCAGCTTGCCAGGAATAAATAATACTCCAGTGAATGTATTATAAGTGCATAGATAAAACCTAGTATGTGTTAAGATTGTTTCAGCTTATTTCAGTTAAACGTCAATTAGTTTTTCTTAATTTTTTTTATTTTTAATTATTATTGGTATATAACAGTTGTATATATTTATGAGGTACAGATGATGTTTTGATACAGGCATACAGTGTGTAATAAATCAGGGCAATTGGGGTATCTGTCACTTCAAGAATTTATCATTTGTGTTAGGAACATTCCAATATCACTTTTTTAGTTATTTTAAGGAATACCATAACTTATTGTTGAGTATAGTCACTTTGTTGTGCTACCAAATATTGTGCATTTTATGTAACTATCTATTAATATATTTTTGCATAGCCATTCTCATATATCCCCCCTCCCCACTACACTTTCCAGCCTCTGTTAGCCAGTGTTCTACTCTCTATTTCCATGAGATCAATTGTTTTAATTTTTAGCTCCCACATGAGTGAGATCATGCAAAATTTGTCTTTCTGTGGTTGGCTTATTTTACTTACTATATGTTCTTCAGTTCCATCTGTGCTGTTCCAAATGAAAGGATTTCATTTTCTTCTATCACTGAATAATATTCCATTGTGTATACATACCACATTTTCCTTATCTGTTCTTCCACTGATAGACACTTAGATTGATTTCAATTCTTGACTAGTGGGAAAAGTGCTGCAATAAACATGGGAGTGTAGATATCTTTTCCATATAATGATTTCTTTTCTTTTGGATATATACTGAGTGGTGTGATTGCTGAGTCATATGGTGGTTTTGTTTTTTTGAGAAACCTTCATACTGTTTTCCATAGTGGTTGCACTAATTTCTGTTCCCATCAACAATGTAAAAGGGTTTCCCTTTCTCCACATCCTTGCCAGCATTCAGTATTGCTTGTCTTTTGGAAAAAAGTCATTTTAATTGGGGTGAGATGATCTCTCATTATAGGTTTGATTTGAATTTCTCTAATGACTAATGATATTTAGCATTTTTTCCTATACCTGTTGGCCATTTGTATGTCTTCTTTTGACAAACGTCTATTCAGATCATTTACCCAATTTTTAAATCAGATTATTTGATTTTTTTACTGCTGAGTTATTTGAGCTCCTTATATATTTTAGTTATTAATCCTTTGTCATATAAGTAGCTTGCAAATATTTTTTCCCATTCTGTGGGTTGTCCCTTCACTTTGTTTATTTTTTCCTTTGCTGTGTGGCAGCTTTTTTGCTTGGTGTGATCCCATTTGTCCATTTTTGCTTTGGTTGCCTGAGCTTTAGAAATATTACTCGAAAAATAATTGCCCCCTAGACAAATGTGTTGGAGCATTCCTTATGATTTGTTTTAGTAGTTTCATAGTTTCAGGCCTTAGATTTAAGTCTTTAAACAATTTTGATTTGATGTTTGTGTATGGTGACAGATTCATACCATAGATTGTGTATGGTCTAGATTCATATTTCTGCATATTGATACCTGGTTTTCCCAGCACCATTTACTGAAGAGACTGTCCTTTCCCCAATGTATGTTCTTGGCAACTTTGTCAAAGATGAGTTCACTGTAGATGTATGGATATTTTTCTGGGTTTTCTATTCTGTTACACTGGTCTATGTGTCTGTTTTTATGCCAGTACCATGCTCTTTTGGACTATAGCTCTGTAGTATAACTTGAAGTCAGGAAGGTTGTTCATCCAGTTTTGTTCTTTTTGCTCAGGATGGATTTGGCTATTCTGGGGCTTTTGTGGTTCCATATAAATTTTAGGATAAATATTTTTCTATTTATGTGAATAATGTAATTGGTATTTTTATGCAGATTGCATTGAATATGTAGATTGTTTTGTGTAGCGTGGATATTTTAACAATATTGATTCTTTCAATCCATAAACACCAAGTATTGTTCCATTTTTGTATGTGTGTGTGTGTACTTGTCAATTTCTTTCATCATTGTTTTATAGGTTTCATTGTAGAGATCTTTCACTTCTTTGGTTAAGTTTATTCTCAGGTATTTTATTTTATTTTTAGCTATTGTAAATGTAATTACTTTCTTGGTATCTCTTTAAGATTATTTACTGTTGGCATATAGAAATGCTACTGGTTTTTTATGGTGATTTTATATTCTGCAACTTTACTGTATTTATCAGTTCTAACAGTTTTTGGTGGAGTCTTTAGGCTTCTCTAAATATAAGATTGTATCATCTGCAAACAAATATAATTTCATTTCTTCCTTTCCACATTGGATGCCTTTTATTTCTTTGTTTTGTTTGATTGCTCCATCTAGAACTTCAGCATTGTGTTTAATGAAAGTGGTGAAAGTGAGTATCTTTGTCTTGTTCCAGATCTTAGGGGAAAGGCTTTCAGTTTTTGCTGGTTCAGTATAATATTAGCTGTGGGTCTGTCATATATGGTTTTGATTCTGTTGAGCTATGTTCCTTCTATACCCAGTTTTTTTGTGAGTTTTTTTTTATCATGAAAAGGTGTTTAACTTATCAAATGCTTTTTCAGCATCACTTGTAATGTTCACATGGTTTTTGTCTTTCCTATTCTGTTGATCTGATGTATCACTTTGATTGATTTGCATATGTTCAAACATCCTTGCATCCCTTCAATTAATCCCACTTGATCGTGATGAATAATCAGTTTAATATGTTGTCGAATTCAGTTTGCTACTATATTGTTGAGGGATTTTGCATCTATGTTCATCAGAGATATTAGCCTATAGTTTTCTTTGCTGTATGCCTTTGTTTGGTTTTGGTATCAGGGGGACCTTGATCACCCAAATATATTAAGCAAATATTATTAAAGCTAAAAAGAGACATAGACCTCAACACAATAATAGCTGGAAACCTCAACACCCACTTTCAGCATTGTACAGATCATCCAGATGGAAAATCTACAAAGAAACATCAGACTGTATCTTCACTGTGTACTAAATTTGCCTGATAGATGTTTATGGAATGTTTCATCCGAAAGCTGCAGAATACACATTCTTCTCAGCACACGGACCATTCACAAGTGTAGGCCATATGTTAGGCCTCAAAATAAGATTTAAAACTCTTTTAAAAATAGAAAACATATCAACTATTTTCTCTGATCACAATGGAATAAAAGTAGAAATCGATAAGAAGAGGAATGTTGGAAACTAAACAAATATATGGAAATTAAATAATATGCTCCTAAGTGGCCAGCAGGTCAATGAAGAGATTCAGAAGAAAATTAACACATTTCTTGAAACAAATGAAAGTGAAAACACAACATACCAAAACCTATCGGATATAGTAAAAGCAGTAATAAGAGAAAAGTTTACGGTAATAAATGTCTACATCAAAAAAGTGGAAAAATTTCAGGCAAGCAACCTAATAATCCACTTTAAAGAATGAGGAAAACAAGAGCAAATCTTACCCAAAATTAGTGGAAGAACTAACAAAGATCAGAGCAGAAATAAATGAAAGTGAAATTAAAAACAATACAAAATATCAATGAAATGAAAAGTTGTTTTTTAAAAAAGATAAAACCAACTATCCTTTAGCTAGACTAACTGAGAAAAAAGAGTGAAGACCCAAATAAATAATATCAGAGATGACAAAGGGGACATTACAACTCATACTGCAGCAATTCAAAGGAACATTAGAAACTACTGTGAACAGCTACATGCCAATAAATTGGAAAACCTAGAAAAAAATGGATAAATTCTTATACACACACAACCTACCAAGATTGAACCAGGAAGAAATCTAAAACATGAATAGACTAATAACAAGTAATGACATACAAACAATAATACAAAGTCTGTCATCAAAAAAAGCCTGGGACTTGATGTCTTCTGAATTCCACCAAACATTTAAAATACCAATCCTACTCAAACTATTCCAGAAAATCAAGGCAAAGGCAATACCCCCAAACTCATTCAAAATCACAAACTAAGTTTCCTGTGTAAGTAACATATGCGGTGATATTTGTCCTGAGTTAAGAATCTCATTAGTTTTGTACATGGATTTTGATAGGATTTACATTTTCTTGACTAAAAGAACAGACATCTCCATTCCAGCTTGGTGTTTGGATGTTTACTAGTAATATTTTAATTGCTTTGATGTTAGCATAGACTTTTATGGCTTTATTCCAGAATTCATGCAATATCAACCCATAACAGAGTTCTTTATAAACAAACAAAAAGCTGGATAACTATTCTAAATTTATTTGTTAAAGAAGGTGAATGTGGAAATCTTGTGCAGCATCAAAAAAATCTGAGTAAAAC
Source organism: Mirza zaza (assembly GCA_008750895.1). Taxonomy (NCBI): domain Eukaryota; kingdom Metazoa; phylum Chordata; class Mammalia; order Primates; family Cheirogaleidae; genus Mirza; species Mirza zaza. Next base: position 4,364 of record VSMD01139192.1, on the reverse strand, counting down.
ACAAATGAAACTTACCAGTAGCCAATGGCTACAACTGCAAGTATATTGCTGAAAACAGAACTTTTATGCAGCACTTTCAATTCAAAGAACGAGGGGAAGTAATTATGGAACCAGTGCTTGCTGTAGCTTGAAGGAATCTTAATGGTTACTTATTCTAACCATTTCATTTAATGATGGGAAACAGACAAATTGAACCACTTGCCTTAATATATATCACGCAGTTGTATTCCAAAAGAATGTCACGTGAGACTTCCCACTTGTAGGGATTCAGGGATAGGCTTACTGTGCTACTGTAAAACCCTATACTTCTGGGGATAGCAAAGAGATTCTGTTAGTTACCAGATGTCCCATCTGAGAGGCAAAAAAAGGTTTTAGCTTACACAATTCCTGGAGTTTGTCTAGCAAAATATTAAAAGGTACAACCTTTAATTGTTAAAGTACTTGACGTAGATGATATTAGACAAATTTAGAGGCTTGTAAGCTTTGTGCATATTTTTAAATTTCCTTTATAATAAAGATTTTCCACAGATAATGTTCTCATTTTCATTCACTGAAATTATTTGCCTGAAAACATCTTGAGTTTATTTTGAAAATATTTGGTAATTTCAATTTGAATTTATAATAAAATGTTAATGAATTATGTATTCTTTAAACGTTCCAAACATTCATGTGGGCATAAAATTTCATACACGCTTCGGAACCTGAGAAGTACATTTGTACCATCTCATACTAAATATTCATCAAACCTAAAATGTCTTCTTTAACAATCTGAGGTTAAAACTGTTCAATTGTTTAAACATTTGTTTGAAACATTTGTTTGAAACATCTATATAAACATCTATCTATATATAAGTTAAAAACCTTCTTTTTTCTTTATGATAAATCCCTTGTAAGGTAAAGATACCATCCTATTATTTCTGATTTCTGGGCTTAGAGTTCCTCCTCTTCTGGAGTTACTCCGCCCTTTGAGGGGAGTAGCAAAATGGTGCAACCTTCATCTGGTATGTGACTGATGAAAGAACTTAAAATGTGCCTGGGAGGTGTTTAGTGGTCCCAGTTGTTTAATTTTCACTTCACTCTTATTAATTTCTGCTCCTGGTGTCTCTTCAGGTTTTTCTTCTCTTCTCTTTATCTGGGTAGTCACTACTTTCCCTAAATCTTCCACTGAATTCTCCTACTTTCCCTAGTACTAAATAACAATTACAATAAAATAAATTCTCCTAGAGACTTCTAGAAGTTGAGAGAAGAAGTAATAGAGAGGAATTAAAATATAAAAGAGGAAATAACTTTAAACTGGATATCAAACATCAAAATTTATCAAGCCATCTGCCACACCCAACATGAGAAGTCTCTTCCTGGAAGCCATTTCTCTCTTTTTTTGTTATTTTTTTTATTTCAGCATATTACAGGGGTACAGTGTTTAGGTTACATATATTGCCTTTGAACCCACCCAAGTCAGAGCTTCAGGCGTTTCCAGCCCCCAGACGGTGTACATCACACCCATCAGGTTTGAATATACCCATCCCCTACCCTCCTCCCATCTGCCCAATACCCAGTGAATGTTGCTACTATACGTGCACTTATGTGTTGATCAGTTAATACCAATTTAATGGTGAGTATATGTGGTGCTTGGTTTTTCATTCTTGGGATACTTCACTTAGTATAATGGGCTCTAGCTCTATCCAGAATAATATATGAAGTGCTAGATCACCAATGTTTTTTGTGGCTAAGTAGAACTCCATATATGCATATATCACTTTTTATTAATCCACTCATGTATTGATGGGCACTTGGGTTGTTTCTACATCTTTACAACTGTGAATTGTGCTGCTATAAACATTCTAATGCAGATGCCTTTTTATAGAATGTCTTTTGTTCCTTGGAGTAGATGCCCAGTAATGGGATTGCTGGATCAAATGGTAGTTCTACTTGTAGCTCTTTGAATTATCCCCATATTACTTCCCACAGAGGTTGCTCTAGTTTGGAGTCCCACCAGCAGTGTATGAGTGTTCCTATCTCTCCACATCCACACCAACATTTGTTGTTTTGGGACTTTTTGATAAAAGCCATTCTCACTGGAGATAAGTACTATCTCATTGTGGGTTTGATTTGCATTTTCCTGATGATTAGAGATGTTCAACATTTTTTCATATGCTTGTCAGCCATTAGTTTGTCTTCTTTTGAAAAGTTTCTATTCATGTTCTTTGCACACTTTTTGATAGGGTTGTTTGATTTTTTTTTTTTTTTTGGCTGATTTTCCTGAGTTCTATATTGATTCTAGTTATCAGCCGTTTATTGGATGTGTAGCATTCAAATATTTTCTCCTATTCTGTAGGATGTCTGTTTGTTCTAGTGATAGTTTTCCTGGATGTGCAGTAGCTTTTTATTTGATTGGGTCCCATTTATTTATTTTTGGTTTTGCTGTGATTGCCTTTGAGGTCTTCTTCATAAATTTCTTCCCTAGGCCAATGTCTATAATTTTTCCAACATTTTTTCTAGAATTCTTATAGTTTCATGCCTTAGGTTTAAATCTGTAATCCATTATGAGTTGATTTTTGTGAGAGGTAAGAGGTGTGGTGCCTGTTTTAGTCTTCTGCATGTGGCTATTCAATTTTCCCAGCATCATTTATTAAATAAGTATTCTTTTTCTCAGTGTATGCTTTTGACTGCTTTGTCAATGATTAGATGGCTATATGAGGATGGTTTTATATCTGGGTTTTCAGTTCTGTTCCATTGATCTATATCTCTGTTTTTGTGCCAGTTTATTCTGTTTTAGTTACTGTAGTTTTGTAGTATAACTTGAAGTCTGGTAAATTGATGACTCCTAATTTGTTCTTTTTGCTTAAGATTGCTTTTGCTAGATAGAGTCTTCTCTGGTTCTATATGATGTGTAAGAAAAAATTATTTTTTTCTAGATCTGAAAAAAATGATGCTGGTATTTTAATAGGGATTGCATTGAATCTATAGATTACTTAAAGCCATATATGATAAACCCTCAGCCAACATCATACTCAATAGGGAAACATTAAAAGCATTCCCACTTAGAACTAAAACCAGACAAGGTTGCTGTCTGTCACTGCTTCTTTCAACATCGTGCTGCAAGTCTTAGCCAGAGTAATCAGACAAGAGAAGAAAATCAAGGGCATTGAATTGGGAGCAGAAGGGGTCACACTATCGCTCTTTGATATGATCTTATATCTAGAAAATCCCAAAGATTCTGCCACGAGACTACTGGAATTGATAAACAAAATCAGCAAAGTTTCAGGTTATAAAACCAATGTACAGAAATCAGTAGCATTCCTATATGCCAACAACGGTCAAACTGAGAACCAAATCAAAGACTCAATACCCTTCACAGTAGCAACAAAGAAAACAAAATACCTAGGAATGCATTTGACTAATTAGGTGAAATACCTCTACAGGGAGAACTATGAAACACTGAGAAAGGAAATCACAGAAGACTTAAATGAGTTGAAAACCATACCATGCTCATGGGTCAGCAGAATCAACATTGTTAAAATATCTATACTAGCCATTTCTCTTCTCTTTCTGGTGTTTTTCCTCTTTCTAAAGAGATTGCTGTCCTGTCTCTTTTCCATATTTCTGGCCCTAAGAAATTTCCTCTCTGAGCCTGCCCACAGGAAATCAGCTATTCGTTCATATTATAAGAAATACTCCAGCATTTTAACTTTATTATTTCAATAGTCACGCAATTTAGAGAATTTCTCCTCATCTTCTTTATTTTAGACTTCTTTAGGAGACCTATTTATATGTCATTTAAAGAGCCAGAACTAATTCTATTCAAAGGTAGAATGAAGAAAGGGCCATATTTAATTTTGAGCACATTTTTCTTCCTGTAACATATAATGGGTAGAAACTCACCTTTTTCAAGGATAGGACAGTCATGTGTCTCAGACAAATAAGAGATAAGAGGAGAAATAGGCAGAAGATGGCGGATGAGAAACACCGCCAGACAGAGTGTCTCTGAAGAAAAGACAGATTCTAGCAGAAATTAGAAGAAAGAAGCAAGAAGACGAGCCTACATCAGATGAGGGTCAGCAGGAGGAGTACCTGAGACCACGGGAGACTCCACGGGAGGAGGTCGCGGAGGAGAACTGGAGGCTGGGACCCCCGGAGCAGCCCGGAGACCAGCGGGAAGGGTAGGTGGATCTGCCGTTTCCCCTCCCCTGCATCCCGGACTGCTGGTGGCTCCCCAGCAAGTGGAGGGACCTGCGGACACCAGCCCAGCGACAACCGCCGCCAGTAGCGGACACGGCGCCAGGCTCCCAACTCCCTCGGGCACCTCCGTGTGCACAGACCCGAGCCGCGCGGCAGACGCCATATTGCCTCCTCCTCCCCTCCCC
>VSMD01139187.1:2249-14453 GCA_008750895.1 Mirza zaza | reverse complement strand
ACGGGGAGTTGGGGAGGGAGGGAGCACTCCCAGGGGAGTCGGTGAGGGAGGGAGCACTCCCCAGGGAACACGGGAGTCGGGGAGGGAGCACTCCCTGGGAACACGAGGAGTCGGGAAGAGAGGGAGCACTCATGGGGAGCACGAGGAGTCAGGGAGGGAGGGAGCACTCCCTGGGAACACAAAGAGTTGGGGAGGGAAGGAGCACTCCCCAGGGAACACAGGGAGTCAGGGAGGGAGCACTCCCCGGGGAACACGAGGAGTCAAGGAGGGAGGGATCACTCCCCAGGGAACACGGAGAGTCGGGGAGAGAGGGAGCACTCCCTGGTAACAGGAGGAGTTGGGGAGGGAGGGAGCACTCCCTAGGGAGGAGGAGAGAGATGGAGCACTCCCCGGGGAACACAGGGAGTCAGGCAAAGAGGGAGCACTCCTTGGGGAACACGGAGAGTCGGGGAGGGAGGGAGCACTCCCCGGGGAACACGGAGAGTCGGGGAGGGAGGGAGCACTCCCCGGGGAACACGGAGAGTCAGGGAGGGAGGGAGCACTCCCTGGGGAACACAAGTTGGGGAGAGAGGGAGCACTCCCTGGGGAACAGGGGGAGTCAGGGAGGGAGGGAGCACTCCCTGGGGAACACGGGGAGTCGGGGAGGGAGGGAGCACTCCCCGGGGAACACGAGGAGTCAGGGAGCGAGGGAGCACTCCCCGGGGAACACGGAGAGTCGGGGCGGCAGGGAGGAGCCCAGGAACACGCGTGACCTCCCTCCCCCTCTCTCTCTCTGGCCTCCGCCCCGCTGGCCTCGGCGAGCGGCATCTGCCCCCAGGCCTCCGTGCCCAGCCTCCGTCTTTCCCCAGCCCCGGCCTCCGGTGGCGAGGCCCCGCGTACCTTGAAGGTGGTGGCCGACTCGGGGCTGGCCAGGACGAGGGGCGAGATGAGGACCATCCCCGAGAAGAGGCCGGGCCGCTCGGCCGCCGTGAGGATGGCGATGGCTCCTCCCTGCGACAGGGGAGAAAAAAACACACGCTCGTGTCCGCGCTCGGACGGCCGATGGAGGCCGCCGAGGTGGAGGCCGGGCCACCCGGGGAGGCCGCCTGGGAGGATCGAGAGACTCCGACTCCCCAGAGGGACAAGGCCGTCTGCGGCCGTTTGGTTTGTTCATTGGTTTGTTTGAGGCGGAGTCGCACATCGGCCTCGCTCACAGCAGCCTCAAGCGAGCCTCCTGCCTCGGCCTCCCTTCCAAGTAGCTGGGACTACAGGCACGCGCCACCACGCCCGGCTCATTTTTCTTTTCTATATATTTTTAGTCGTCCAGCTCATTTCTTTCTATGTTTTTTTAAGTAGAGACGGGGTCTCGCTGTTGCTCAGGCCGGCCTCCACCTCCCGACCTCCAGCGATCCTCCTGCCTCGGCCTCCAGAGTGCTGGGATGCCAGGCGTGACCCTCCGCGCCCGGCCAAGATTTTTCTTTTTCTTTTTTTAATGGTGAAAGGTCGTCTGATCCTAACAGCAGGTTGCTGCCCTTTTTTTCCTGGTTCAATAAAAATCCCAGAAATTTCGATTTTTAGAGGCTTGAACTGTAATCTTTTCCTTGGCCTCGCCACCCCGCTAAAATATTCCTTGTAAGAGGGCCTGGCGAGTCTACGTACAAATGATAAAGATCGATATAGTCCACCAGGCCGGGCGTGGTGGCGCGTGCCTGTGGTCCCAGCTACTCGGAAGGGAGGCCGAGGCGGGAGGATCGCTCGAGGCCAGGAGGTGGAGGCCAGCCTGAGCAAGAGCGAGACCCCGTCTCTACTGAAAAAAAAAAAGAAAGAAATGAGCTGGACGACTAAAAATATATATAGAAAAAAAAAATAAAAACGAGCTGGGCGTGGTGGCGCACGCCTGTCTCGTCCCAGCTACCCAGGAGGGAGGCCGAGGCGGGAGGCTCGCTCATTCGAGGTCAGGAGTTCAAAACCAGCCTGGGCGACCGAGCGGGACTCTGCCTCAAACACGACAACGACAACAACAACAACAATAATAACAACAACAACAATAACAACAACAATAACAACAATAACAATAAGAACAACAACAATAACAATAACAACAACAACAATAACAACAATAACAATAACAAGAACAACAACAATAACAACAATAACAATAACAACAACAATAACAACAATAACAACAACAACAATAACAACAATAACAACAACAATAACAACAACAATAACAAAAACAATAACAATAACAATAACAAAAACAATAACAATAACAACAATAACAACAACAATAACAACAATAACAATAACAACAACAATAACAATAACAACAATAATAACAATAACAAAAACAATAACAATAACAACAACAAAAACAATAACAACAACAACAATAACAAAAACAATAACAACAACAAAAACAATAACAACAACAATAATAAAAACAGTAACAACAATAACAATAACAATAATAACAACAATAACAATAATAACAACAATAACAATAATAACAACAATAATAACAACAAAAACAATAACAACAACAATAATAACAACAACAACAATAACAACAATAACGATAACAACGATAACGACAATAACAACGATAACGATAAAAGACGCGTAGCCGTCCATGCGGATTCTCAGAGGCCCGGGCAGGGCGGAGGCCGGATTCGAACCCGGGTCCTGCGAGCTCGGCTTACCATGGAGTGTCCCAGGAGGAAGACGGGCAGTCCGGGGTGGTCCCCCCGCACGGCGTCCACGTGCTGCAGGGCGTCCCTGACGAAGACGTGGAAGTCAGACACCACCATCTTCTCCCCCTCGCTCTGCCCGTGGCCGACTGGAAGAAAACCGGGGGCGGGGGGGGGGGGGGAGGGGACAAGAGGGTGGCCGTCACCACCGGGGTGACACACTCCCGTCCCCCTATCCCCCGGCCACGACCCCGGACGCGGACGCGCGGCTCTTTCAGTCCCCCTGCTTCTTTTTGCCGTCATTTTATTTAGCGGAACCGGGAAATAGAGGCTCAGAGAGGTTGAGACGCTTCCCTGAGGTCACACAGCATTTCCCCCCTCCCCCCGAAGGAGGCCCAGAGCGTTTCCCGTGGGGTTTTTTTTTTTGTTTTTTTTTTTAGTAGAGACGAGGGTCTCGCTCTTGGGCTCGGGCTGGCCTCGGTCTCCTGGCCTCGATAGCGATCCTCCCTCCCCGGCCTCCCTCCGGAGGAGCTGGGACGACAGGCGCGGGCCACCACGCCCGGCTCGTTTTTTTTTTCTACGTATTTTTTAATCGGGCAACTAATTTTCTATTTTTAGTAGACACGGGGGTCTCGCTCTTGGGCTCCGGCCGGCCTCCAACTCCTGACCTCGACGGAGCGATCCTCCCTCCTCGGCCTCCCCGAGCGCCGGGACGACGGGCGTGAGCCTCTGCCGCGCCCGGCCCGGGGTGACATTTCTCTTTCGAAGTCCAGGGACAGGGGCGGGACATGAGCCCGTGGGGGTTTTATTGTTTTCTTTTGTTTTTCCCCCAGTGGTTTCCGAAAGTCCCCAAATCTTAAAGCAGCAGCGCGTGGGGTTTGGACAGGCGCTAGCCGTGGGGACAGGCAGGGGACAGTCGTCCCCGACCCTGGCTCAACCGCAGGGAGAGAAAAAAAATAAAAGGAGAAGATAAAACCCGGGTCCAGGGGGTTTCGCTTCCCTTCGGCCTCTGCCACCCGGGGAGACCAGGGGAACAAAAGTCACAAGGAAAGTGACAATCTGCTCGTGTCACCGAGCCTCCCTGCGCTCTGTGGAAAGAGGGACAGGGCGTCCCAAGACGGGGAAAGGCTTGAAACTTGGCTCACGGCTTGATAAAAAGGGCGAAGACGAGGCCGGGCGCGGTGGAGGCCCACGCCTGCCGTCCCGGCAGCACTCTGGGAGGCCGAGGCGGGAGGACGGCTCGAGCGAGGTCAGGAGGTGGAGGCCGGCCTGGTGAGCAAGAGCGAGGCCCCCGTCTCTGCTATAAAATATAATTAATGGATCGACTAAAAACACATAGAAAAAAATGAAGCCGGGCGCGGTGGCGCGCGTGCCTGTCGTCCCCGGCTGCTCGGGGGCGGGGGGAGGGAGGCCGAGGCGGGAGGCTCGCTGGAGGCCGGGAGTCGGAGGCTGCCGTGAGCGAGGCTGACTGACAGAGCGAGACTCTGTCTCAAAGAAGGGAAAAAAAGTAAGGAAAAAGGAAAAAAAAAGGGACAAACGAGCTCACGCCGGATAAAAACTCACATTCGGGATTAGAGGCTCAAGGTTGGGTGTTCACCCGGGAATAAAGGAGGAAGAGGAGGAGGATGGGGGTGACCCTGGGGTCGCAGAGGTGACTCAACCTCCCCTCCGACGACCCGTCCGGGGTGGCAGGTGGCCTGTCACTGCCCCCTCCCCCGACCCCAGTCCCCGTCAGGCCCGAAACCCATTCGGTTATTTTTATTCTTTTTTTTTTTTTTAATGACATTTTGCTACATTTTTTTTTAAAAAATTCGATATATAGTTTTTTGTATAATGTATTCGATATATAGTTTTCTGGGACAGAGCCTCGCTCGGTCGCCCGGGCTAGAGCGAGCGCCGTGGCGACGGCCTCGCTGACGGCAGCCTCCGACTCCCGGCCTCCAGCGAGCCTCCCGCCTCGGCCTCCCTCCCCCCTAAGTAGCTGGGACTCCAGGCACGCGCCACCGCGCCCGGCTCGTTTTTTTTTTTTTTTTTTCCTATATATTTTTAATCAGGCAATTAGTTTTCTCTTTTTAGTAGAGACGGGGTCTGGCTCTTGTGCTCAGCCTGGCCTCCACCTCCCGACCTCGAGCGATCCTCCCGCCCCGGCCTCCCTCCCGAGCAGCCGGGGCCACAGTACCCGGCTAATGGGTTATTTTTATTCCTGTGTTTACTAAGGCAAGAAACATGGGTTGACACATTTTGCAAACATTTCCAACCGGAAAAAAAAAAAAAAAAAAACGCGTGACTCGGATTTGCTGCTGGCGGATCTATTTCAGGATCCGCCCTGACTCATAACTAGGATGGAAGAAAACACAGAGATAAATGGCTTTTGGGTTTATTTTATTTTATTTTATTTTATTTTTTCCTCCCTGCCCTGGATTTCCTAAATATACCGTTCTGACTCAGTGGGACCCAGCCCGCAGAAAAGAAAGAGAATCACACGTCACTGTCGCCCACACACAAAAATTTCCTCGAAACTTCCTCTTCTCGCCCAAACGCGCCTGGCTCTGCCTTTATTATTTTTTTTCCTCTTTCTTTCTTTCTTTCTTTCTTTCTTTCTTTCTTTCTTTCTTTCTTTCTTTTTTTTTTTTTTTTTTGCTAAAAGGTTAATCTGGTTCAATGCGTATTTTATTTTATTATTTTATTTTATTTTTATTTTTATTTTATTTTATTATTTATTTTATTTTTATTTTATTTTATTATTTATTTTATTATTGTATTTTATGATTTTATTTTATTTTATTATTGTACTTGATTTTATTTTATGATTTTTTTATTTTATTATTGTACTTTATTTTATTTTATGGTTTTATTTTATTTTATTATTGTACTTTATTTTATTTTATGATTTTATTTTATGATTTTATGATTTTATTTTATTTTATTATTGTATTTTATGATTTTATTTTATTGTATTATTGTAATTTATTTTATTTTATGATTTTATTTTATGATTTTATTTTATTATTGTATTATTTTATTTTATTATTGTACTTTATTTTATGATTTTATTTTATTTTATTTTTATTTTTATTTACTTATTTATTTTTGAGAAAGAGTCTTACTGTGTTGCCCAGGCTAGAGTGAGCGCCGTGGCGTCAGCCTCGCTCACAGCAACCTCCAACTCCTGGCCTCAGGCGATCCTCCTGCCTCAGCCTCCCTCCCGAGTAGCTGGGACTACAGGCATGCGCCACCACGCCCGGCTAATTGTTTCTATATATATTAGTTGGCCGATTAATTTCTTTCTATTTATAGTAGAGACGGGGTCTCGCTCTTGCTCAGGCTGGCCTCCAACTCCTGACCTCGAGTGAACCTCCCTCCTTGGCCTCCCAGAGTGCTGGGATGACAGGCGTGAGCCACCGCGCCTGGCTTATATTATTTTTATTTTATTTTATTTTATTTTATTTTATTTTATTTTATTTTATTTTATTTTATTTTTTGAGACAGAGTCTCACTCTGTCACCCGGGCTAGAGTGCGGGGTCGTCAGCCTCGCTCACAGCAGCCTCCAGCTTTGAGGCTCGAGCGATCCTCCCTCCTCAGCCTCCCTCCCGAGTAGCTGGGACGACAGGCACACGCCACCACGCCCGGCTCATTTTTTTTTTTTTCTATGTATTTTTAGTCGTCCAGCTCATTTCTTTCTATTTTTTTTTTTTTAGTAGAGACGGGGTCTCGCTCTTGCTCGGGCTCTCCTTGAACTCCTGACCTCCTTCGATCCTCCGGCCTCGGCCTCCTCCCAGAGTGCTGGGGTGACAGGCGTGAGCCTCCGCGCCCCGCCTAAAAAGAAGCCTTCGAAAAAATGTTTTTGTTTTTTTTTTTTTTCCAAGTGCCCCGGGCAGACAAAACAAATAAGGGAAAGGAATGTACTGAATCCACAGATCTGGCCGTGTTTATCTGGAATAAGAAAAAGCGGTTGAGGTTTAGACACAAAACAGATGCTGGAAATTCTAGTTGCCTGCTGCGTTCTTTCCCTCGAGGCTTTTTCTAGAACATAATGATGATGATGATTGCAAAACAAAATAGTAATAATAATAAATTTTTTTTTAACAGAGGCCAACGCAAGAGGGAAAAAAAAAAGCCTCCCTATTTCAGGCGTTCACACGATGTAGGAATTGCCGAAATGGATAATTCCGCACGGCGAATGCTCTGAACACGGTCCCGAGATGTCATTTCTCCGAAAATCTCACAAATGTCACCGGGACGACTTGCAAAAGCACGAGAGCACACCACAGGCCGGGAGCAGAGGCTCACGCCTGTCGTCCCGGCACTCCGGGAGGCCGAGGAGGGAGGATCGCTCGAGGGAGGTCCGGAGGTCGAGGCCGGACTGAGCAAGAGCGAGACCCCCGTCTCTACTAGAAAAAAATTACAAAAGAAATTAGACAAACGACTAAAAATATGTAGAAAAAAAACGAGCCGGGCGCGGTGGCGCGTGCCTGTCGTCCCAGCTACTCGGGAGGGAGGCCGAGGCGGGAGGCTCGCTCGAGGCCCAGGAGTCGGAGGCTGCTGGGAGCGAGGCTGACAGTTGGGCAAAGAGCTGCATCAGGGGAGTTCTGGGTCGTGCAAAACGCCACCAACAGGGCCAAGGACATGCAAAGTGACTCGCGCGATGGGCGCTGCGTGTTGGTGGCTGTCGTGGATTTTATTACGTGACAAAGAGTGGGAGACGTGGCCTGCACATGCGTGTGTGTGTATATGCGTGTGAGCGTGTGCACATGCCTGTATATGTATGTGTGTATGCATTTGTACGTGTTTTTGTATGTATGCATGTACATATATATGTGTGCGTGTTTGCACATGTGTGTATATGTGCGCGTGCGTGTGTATTTGTGTGCGTGCATGTACATGTCTATTTGTGTATGTATAAACGTGCATATATGCGTGTTTGAATGAATGTGTATGTGTGTATATGTGCATGTGTATATGTATTTGTGTATATGCATATGTGTGCATGCAAGTGTGTATAAATGTACATATATGTATGCCTGCATGTGTGCATGAATAACAATGTGTGTTTATATTTGTGTGTGTATAAATGTGCATATATGTGTGTGCATGTGTGCATGAATAACCATGTGTGTGTATTTGTGTGTATTTGTGTATATGCATATGTGCACATGTATGTGTGTATGTATAAATGTACATGTATGTATGCATGTGTGCATGAATATGCATGTATATGTGTGTATATTTCTGTCTAAGTGCAGATGTATATGCACGTATGCGTATTCATATGTGCACATATATGTATACTTATGTGTGTAAATGTACATGCTTTTGTGCATGTGTACACGTGTGTATGAATGTGCATGTGTGTATATGTGCACATGTATATGTATTTGTGTATATGCACTTGTGTGCATGCATGTCTATTTGTGTATGTGTAAATGCACATGTATGTTTGTACGTGTGCATGTGTGTGAACATGCATGTCCATGTGTGTATGTGCACATGCATATGTATTCGTGTATACGCATATGTGTGTGTGTATGAACATGCATGTGCATATAATTGTTATATGCACGTACATATATTTGTGTGTCTACGTGCACGTGTATATGCATTTGTATATACGCATATGTGTGCGCTTGCATGCCTGTGTGCATGTATGAACGTGCATGTGCATGTGCGTATATTTGTGTGTCTACGTGCACGTGCCTATGCATTCGTTTACATGCGCATATATGTGCACGTACATGCCTGTGTGCTTACGTAAACACCCATGCATGCATCTATCTGTGCGTGCATGTGTGTGTGTGCGTGTGTGTGTTTCTGTGTCTCATGTTCTCTCGTGCCCGACACGGCCCGTGGACGCGGTGACAACTGTCCTGCTTTGTGACCTCTCGTGATCAAACCGGGGTTAAAGCTGGACCTGGACCAACGACCCTTGCCCCCATGCGTCGTCCCCAGGACAAACCGGGCCCCACGTCGGGACAGGAATCCCGGGCCGGGGCGAGGCCCCACACAGTCACGCCTGTCCCCGGGTCACCCGAGCGTCCCAGTCGGGCCCGTCTTGTCCCCGGGTCACCCGAGGGTCCCAGTCGGGCCCGTCCTGTCCCCGGGTCACCCGAGCGTCCCAGTCGGGCCCGTCCTGTCCCCGGCCCAACGGAAGCCGCCGGCCACCCAGACCTCTCTCTTTCCATGACCGCGCACACACACACACACACACGCGCGCACACACACACACACGCGCGCACACACACACACACGCGTATATATTTTTGTGACATTCCCCGAAAAACCAGACGGGGGGGGGGGGGCCCCTATTTTATTTTTCCCCAAATCATCGATCCGGGTTCGAATCCCGCTCGCGCCGTTTTATCAGCCCTGGGAGCTCGGGTTAACACATCGCACCTCTCTGGGCCTCAGTTTCCCCACCGGACACCCCAGGAGGGCTGACTTCTCCAGGGGACGGTGTCACTTTTACTTTTTTTTTTTTTTTCAGGCGCGGTGGCGCCGTCTCCATGGATACCGACATAAGGATGACGTCTACTTCTGGAACGTTCCCTCCTCGCTCCCCGGACCCCGGACCCCCGTCCCCCCGTCCCGGGGAAGCGTCTCGAGACTCTGTTTCCCCTCTAGAACCTTCTAGAACCGGCCTCTCCCGTCGGCGCGCAGACTTTGCAGCTGCTGTAACCATGGCGACCGTTGCTAGGGCCGGTTGCTGGGCGGCCGGGCTTTGACGGCGCAAGACCTCACCCTCAGGCGTTGCCGCGCGGACTCTTACCGCGTAACCATGGCAACCGTTGCTAGGGCCGGTTGCCGGGTGGCCGGGCTCTGACGGCGCAAGACCACACAGGCACGCACGCGTTGCCGTGCTGGGCTCTTTGCGGCCACGTAACCATGGCAACCGTTGCTAGGGACAGTTGCCGGGGTCGGGCTCTGACGGCGCAAGACCACGCGCACACGTTGCCGTGCGGACTCTGCCCTGCGTAACCATGGCAACCGTTGCCAGGGCCGGTCGCCGGGCGGCCGGGCTCTGACGGCGCAAGACCACACAGGCACGCACGCGTTGCCGTGCTGGACTCTTGCAGCCGTGTAACCATGGCGACGGTTGCCAAGGGCCGGCTGCCAGGGGCCGGGCTTTGACGGAGCAAGACCACTCGCATGCGTTGCCGTGCAGACTTTGCGGCTGAATAACCATGGCAACCGTTGCCAGGGCCGGTTGCCGGGACGGCCGGGCTTTGACGGCGCCGATGTCCGGACGTCCCGCTAAGGGGCTGGGTTCCGTTTTATTTTTTATTTTTTTAATTTATTTTATGTTTTGTTTTTTAAGATTAATTTACTTTTTTTTCCTTTATATATATATATATATATTTTTCATTGTTCGGGCGCCGGGGGGCTCGTTTTTCGGGGAGGGCCGGTTCTCGGGGAGACGCCCGTGCAAAATGGATGAAGAACCATGACGACGGAGGTGACCGGGCCCGGATCGGATCGGGGGTCTCCGAGGCGACCGGTGACCGCCGGCGCCCCCTGGGGGGGGACACTCACCGTGGTCGTGGGCGAAGACCAGCAGCCCCAGCCCGGCCAGCATCTGGGCGAGCTCGTCGTAGCGGCCGCAGTGCTCCCCGGCGCCGTGGGACACGAACATCAGGGCCCTGGAGGGGCGGGAAGACGGCCCGGTTAGAAAAGGCCCAGACCCGGCCGGGCCCACGCCCGTCGTCCCAGCTACTCTGGGAGGGAGGCCGAGGAGGGAGGATCGCTGTCGAGGTCGGGAGTTCGAGGCCGGCCTGAGCAAGAGAGCGAGGCCCCGTCTCTACTAAAAAAAAAAAAAAAATAGAAAGGAATGAGCCGGACAACTGAAAATATATAGAAAGAAAAAACGAGCCGGGCGTGGAGGCGCGTGCCTGTCGTCCCAGCTACTCGGGGAGGGAGGCTGAGGCGGGAGGCTCGCTCGAGGCCAGGATTGGAGGCTGCTGTGAGCGAGGCTGACGCCACGGCTCTCTAGCCCGGGCGACAAAAAAATAAAAATAAGAAGGGCAGCCCGGCCCACAGCAGCTGTCCCGGACCAGCTCGGGGACCTCACATGACAACAAAAGCGCTTTGTCCCTGACACGCCGAGCCGCTCGGCTTTGCAAATCGGAGTCCAAGTCCCGCCTGTCCCCGTGAGCTCCCGGGCAAAGCGCCCGGCTGTCCCTTTTATTTTTGGAGGCAGAGCCTCGCTCTGTCGCCCGGGCTAGAGTGAGCGCCGCGGCGTCAGCCTCGCTCACAGCAGCCTCCGACTCCCGGCCTCCAGCGAGCCTCCCGCCTCGGCCTCCCTCCCGAGGAGCTGGGACGACAGGCACGCGCCACCGCGCCCGGCTCGTTTTTTCTATATATATTTTTAGTCGTCCAGCTCGTTTCTTTTCTATTTTTTTTTACTAGAGACGGGGTCTCCGTCTTGCTCAGGCTGGCCTCCAACTCCTGGCCTCGAGCGATCCTCCTGCCTCGGCCTCCCTCCTGATTACCTGGGACTACAGGCATGGGCCACCATGCCCGGCTCATTTTTTTTTTTTTTATATTTTTAGCTGTTTTGGCTAATTTCTTTCTATTGTTTGGTAGAGACGGGGTCTCGCTCTTGCTCAGGCTGGCCTCCAACTCCTGACCTCCAGCGATCCTCCCTCCTCGGCCTCCCAGAGTGCTGGGACCACAGGCGTGAGCCACCCCTCCCGGACCCTGACTCTCTCTTCTTCCTGGACCCTCCCGATATCGGACCCAGGCGACATCGAATGACGTTGATCTCGGGCCGCTGACCCAGCCCCTGAGCAGGTGCCAGGGGGTGGTGGCTCTTCCCTTGTCCCCCCGCCCGTCCTCCCCTGGCAGTAACCGGCCTCAACTAAGAGCATCAGCCACGGGGGAGCGATTTGTGCAGACAAGGCAAGACTCACTGGCTGCAAAAAACGAGGCTGCAACAAAACGAGGCTGCAAAAAAAACGAGGCTGCAAAACTATGAGGCTGCAAAAACGAGGGTGCAAAAATGAGGCTGGAAAAAAATGAGGCTGCAAAAAAACGAGGCTGCAAAAACGAGGCTGCAAAAATGAGGCTGGAAAAAAAACGAGGCTGCAAAAACGAGGCTGCAAAGATGAGGCTGCAAAAAGGAGGCTGCAAAAAAAAGAGGCTGCAAAAATGAGGCTGCAAAGATGAGGCTGCAAAGATGAGGCTGCTAAAAGGAGGCTGCAAAAATGAGGCTGCAAAAACGAGGCTGCAAAGATGAGGCTGCAAAATGGAGGCTGCAGAAAAACGAGGCTGCAAAAACGAGGCTGCAAAGATGAGGCTGCTAAAAGGAGGCTGCAAAAATGAGGCTGCAAAAACGAGGCTGCAAAAAGGAGGCTGCAGAAAAACGAGGCTACAAAAACGAGGCTGCAAAGATGAGGCTGCAAAGATGAGGCTGCAAAAAGGAGGCTGCAAAAAGGAGGCTGCAAAGATGAGGCTGCAAAAAACGAGGCTGCAAAGATGAGGCTGCAAAAATGAGACTGCAAAACCAAGGCTGCAAAAAAAAAAAAAAAAAAAAAAAGAGGC
>VSMD01139182.1:0-37622 GCA_008750895.1 Mirza zaza | reverse complement strand
GAAGGCCCTAGGCCCCGGTGCATCAGTCCCCTTCCCGTGGCTGGTGCCTCAGCCTGGCCTTTCCTCTGTGTCAGGTGACCCGAGGGCTGTGCTCGGCCCCCAGAGCCTCCCGTCAGAGCCTGGAGTGGCCTCTGGCCTCCTCGGGAAGCAGGACCCCAGGCCTGAGCTGGGAGGGGGAGATCAGGGAAGGGGAAAAGGGGTGTGACTGGAGCCCTGGGGCCTGGGAACCCCAGAGGAGGAGTGTAAGCCAGCACCTGCCTGAGCCCACTGGCCAGGCGGGGAGCGCATGCAAGATGCTTCTGCTACCACCTCATCCCCTGGGCTTCCCTGGCTTCCCTGGCCGAGCACCTGCCACTTCGGGGCTCCCCCTGTCAGTGGAACCTCACGGAGACCAGTGTGACTTGAAGACTGTCCACATGCAGCTCACCTCCAGGTTCCTCATGTTTGGGGCCTTCCCTCTCGACCCTCTCAGGCCTCGAACGCACCTTTTCGTTCCTCTCCCGGCGGTGGGCGCAGCCAAGGCCCTGTTGTCCCCACCTCGCACCACAGCAAACCCAGCGAGAGCCCCTTCTGCACCGTACACCAGAGGCTTCATTCTGGGGAGACCCCGTACACAGACAGATAAAGGGTGGTGACCCCACTTTCCTCAACCCCGATGTCTGGAAGGTCCTGGAGGTGCTCCTCATCTGGAGAGCAGAACTGCAGCTGTGGGAGGAGGAAGAGGAGGGGTCATTTCTGCAACACAGGAGCCCAGACTGCCCCAGAGTTTTCTGGGGAATATGTTACAGCCAGCGGGCTGGGAGCCAGACACTGCCATCCCACACATCTTGTGGAACGTGAGAGACAACCAGAGCAGCTGCCCGGTCCTCAGCAGCTCCCCACCCCGCATCGGTCTGTTGCCTTCAATGAAATCCCTGAGGCTTTTCCACTGCAAACTCGGGTGGAGCATCTTCACAGCCCGCCAGGCCCAGCCCTGGCCCCACCCCATGTCCCAGCCCAGCCTTGGACTCAAACTTCGTCCCAGCCCCAGCCTCACCTCTGGATGAGAAACACACCCAGGCCTGTCTCCCACCCCACCTCCCCGGTCACCCCATCCTGCTCCCCACCCCAGAGGAAAGGGGACCTTAAGGAGGCTGTAGAACAACCTGCCCCACACCCCAAGAGAGGGCACAACTCCTCATCTCAACTGGAAGGGAACATCTGGAATGGCCTTGCAGAAGCCACAGAGATGGAAGAGGATTTTTTTTTTTTTTTTTTTTTGAGACAGAGTCTTGCTTTGTTGCCCAGGCTAGAGTGAGTGCAGTGGCGTCAGCCTAGCTCACAGCAACCTCAAACTCCTGTGCTCAAGCAATCCTGCTGCCTCAGCCTCCCGAGTAGCTGGGACTACAGGCATGTGCCACCATGCCCGGCTTATTTTTTCTATCTATATTAGTTGGCCAATTAATTTCTTTCTATTTATAGTAGAGACGGGGGTCTCAGTCTTACTCAGGCTGGTTTTGAACTCCTGACCTCGAGCAATTGCCCGCCTTGGCCTCCCAGAGTGCTAGGATTACAGGCGTGAGTCACCATGCCCGGCCATGATTTTACCCTGTCTGCTCAAACCTCTCAGGCAGACTTCAGCCACGCCACTCCCGACCTTCCTCAGATAGCTGGGCCTCCCAGGTCAAAGGTCAGCAGCTTCCACCCTTCCTGGGGCTTCCATCAGCGCTGAGCAGCAGGAGCAGCAGGAGCATCATATTCAAAGGAGTTTCACCCCAGACAAATGCCACTGGGGCCCCCTGCAGACCCCAAGCTTCTGGGGAGCTCAGAGACCCTCATGGTGAATTCCCAGGGAGGGGTCAGAGTTTGGCAGAAGACAAGTGGGGGCCTCCCTGCCCTTCCAAGGTCCTGGGGGTGCAGGTGAAAGCAGCAAGGACACACCCACAAGTGGGCCAGGAGCTCAGTGCCCACGGTTGTGCCCAGACTGGGGCCCTCTCACATCCCTCTCGACATCCTCTCCTGCAGGTGAGGGATTCAGAGAAAGCTGGTCAGGCTGAGGACTGATTTCTCTGTTGTCACCTTCTCTCCTGGACCTCTCCAAGGACGTTCTCCCAGGAAATTGTCAACCTCACCTCTAGAGTCGTCCCCAAACTCACTGATGGCCCAGGAGGGAAAAGCAGAGTGTGGAAGGGGCCGGGCCGAGCTTTGGGTTCTATGGGCTCCAGGGACTGGAGGATTGAGCCCACCTGCGCCTCACACAGAGCCTCACAGTGTGAACTTCGAGCATCTGCCGGGTGCACGGATGGAAGAAGAAAAGCTCCTGGGAGGTGTTCACACAGCTTTTCTGACCCCTCCAGGATGGTAGATGTGTGGGTTTTGGGCGGGTGTCAGACTTGGGGACAGCATGGGTGGCAGGAAGCCAGGAGCCACCTACCTGCACAGGGACCACGCCCTCGGCACTGGTGCTCTGTGCAAATGAGGTTCAAGGGATTTTTTGACGTGCTGCTTCTCTGGGCCCCTGGCTAAGCCATTTCCTCGTTTATAGCTCTGGGGCCTAATCCACTCACTGTCTGCCTCCTCTTCCTCATCATTCTCTAGAACCTTCAGTGAGGTGTTTCTTGAAGTTGTGTATGGATTTTGTGGGCCCCTCTCCAGATCTTTCCTTGAGTCCCTGCTTGGGTTCTTGTTTTCTTCCACCTTCATGGAGCCCTTCCCAGGGATTGTTTCCCGCGCAAAACCCACAAATCTACCTTCCTGGAGGGGTAAGAAACGCTGTGTGAACACCTCCCAGGAGCTTTTCTTCCTCCCTCTGTGAATTCGACAGATGCTTGAAGCTCACACTGTAAGGTTCCGGGTGAGGCACAGGTGGGCTTAAACCTCCAGTCCCTGGAGCCCATAGATGTGAAGGCTCAGCCCCCACCCCTTCCACACTCTCCTCCTGGGCATCAGTGAGTTTGGGGACGACTCTAGAGGTGAGGTTGACGATTTCCTAGGAGAATGTCCTTGGGGAGGACAACATTCCTAGGAGAATGTCCTTGGGGAGGAGAGAAGGTGACAACAGAGAAGTCAGTCCTCACTTTGACTGTTTTTCTCTCTGTCCCCTCACCTGTGAGAGAGAAAGTCCAGAGAGGGCCCCAGTCTGGGGACAACCGTGGGCACTGAGTGGCCCCTCCCACTGGACAGGAGGGCAGTGACCTTCTCAGCCTCTCACATTCAACCTCAGGGACAGAACCTGGCAGAGTAGGACTGTCCTGGGGATCAGGAGAGGCAGCGCAATGCCAAGCCAAAGTCCAGCAATGGCCAGAATGCACCAGGGGAGGAGAAGGAGAGCGTGGCCTCAGGAGACCCCTTCAGTGGCGGAGCAGTGCTGGAGCTCCGCAGCGGGTCCCAATCTTCAAGGGCCCAGGAGACCATAGAGGCTGAGGGGGAGAAGACTCCTGCTTGGGAAGTCACCTTGGGAGCAAGTGTGATCACACACTACCAGGCCGTCAATGTGAATCTGAGCTCAGGGTCTCTGGGGACCCGTAGGAGCTCCCCACTCCCTAGCATTCTCCCAGCCAGGAGCCGGGAGAGCTACGCCTCAGAGCAAAGGCTGTGAGTCAGTTCAAGTTCAAAGTGGAGGTAGAGTCAGCAAACCAGCTTCAACGTCCTGCCACTGGTGTCCTTTTTCCAAGACTGTGTCACTGGCTTGACTTTCCAGGCTGTCACACTGACATGCCCCCCACGCCCCCGGCCCCGTAGACATGTTGCCGTCTCAGGCCCCTCTGTCCTATTCTGTGAATGTATCCAGTAGGGAAATGTCATCCTCCCAGGGGCTGTGTGACCCTGCATGGAAGGGAGGGAGCAGCCAGGGACAGCAGGAGCCCCGAAGCCCCAAATTCAAGGTGCCCTGTAAGAGTCCGAGGGAGACGTTTGTCCCTACTGAGAAGACACAACCCCTGGTGGGGGGGGCGCCCAAACTAGCAGAGCAAAGGCCTGCAAGACAGAGGACCTCTCATGACAGTGGGATGAGCCCTTCTGCCCGGGTCAGGGAATATTATAATTTTCTGACAGAAAACTTACAGAGGAGAGCCCCTTCATAAAGGGAACACTTTCTGCAGTGCCTGAAGCCCAATAAAAAAGACCAAAGGCAGTAAGGTCTCCTGCACAAGGGCAAGCCTGGGTCAGGCCCAGCCCAGAGCCCAGGGCCAGCCACAAGAAGAGTGTCTGTGCATAGCAGGGCTGCTCAAGTCCCTGCACTCGTCACACTAGTTGGACAGATCCTGGTAGAGAAATTGGGGTTCGGGTAGGACTTAGTCCCTTGGAGTTCAATTGTCACCAGCAAGAACTCCAGCCTCGGCACATGGTTGTTCCTCCTACTCCAGGGAATCCTCCCATCCGGTGCAAAAGAGAGTGATGCAAGATGTGACCTGTGGTCACTACACCACCACCATGGGTCACAGCCATCCTAGGAAGAACAGGTGGTTCCAAAACAGGGACAGCAGTTGGGCCTCTGCACTCAGGGAGCCGGTGCCCCCCAGCCAGTTGCTGCCAGTATCAGCTAAGGGCGGCAAGAGCCTCGGGCCACCTTCAATATCACTCAATATGGTTGTCCCCTCAACCAGATCATGCTGCTTGTGCCTTTCCTGGTGGGAACTTTTCTCCAGGAGAAGGAACGTTGGGTTCATTCCGAGAAAACCTGTTTTGTCTCATGGTATCACATCCCCTATATGCTAATGGCTTCCTCCTACCAAGACATATATTGCTTCCTAATATTCCTAACAGATGTGTTTTTTTATTATTAGTGCTGGTGGCTTTCGTCTGTGGGGTGCCGGGGTGCAGGTAGGGGGCCAGGGTCTCTCTCCCTGAGAGTGGCTCCTAGAAGGGACAGGCATGGAGGAGCCTGAGAGGGGTTGCAGACCCACCCCCACCCCAGGGTCCCTCACTGCACCTTGTTCTCATAACCCGGTCAATATAGAGAGTGGTTGGGACTGTCAGACCCAATGGAGACCCCACCCCGGGGTCTGGCTCACCTTTCCTTCCAGGGCTTTCCCTCTGCTGTGAACTTTGTGCAGTGGTAGGGGATGGGTTTCCAGAGGCTTCTTAGGGCTGAAATTCCCCTGGGGCTTCAGGAATGTGGGAGCAAAACAGCCTCCGGAAGTTCTGGGGGTGGGGCGCTGGCCCTGGGTTCAGAGACAGGAGAGATCTGGATTCCCGGATGTCCTGGTGGGGAACAGACCACCCTGCCCACTGAAGGCTGGCATAGATCCAGGCCCTGGTGACCCCTCTGGGCTCAGCCTCGATGCCAGGAGCACCCCCATCCCCTGTGCATGTCCACCTGCCTTCCCCTCTGCCCTGACCTCGTGAGTGGGAGCCCTGGTATAAATAATCACGTGGGATTCTCTCCTGGAGTTGCCACAGTTATATGCACAAGCTCCACTAAAAGAAGTAGAAATGTGACACTGATAGTTCCGAGAGAGTCTTGCGTGAAGCATAACCCTAGTTAAAAGAAGGCGAAACCCTCACATGTCTGTGCAGCTGTCACCCATCCATAAAGACAAACATGCTCCAGAGTGGACACACTGAGAGTGGGAACTGCCCTTCTAGGCTTATATTCCGCCTCTTGGCCTCTAGAGAGCTAATTGTGAAAAATCGTGGGATTAAAAAATTTGCTTGTGTTTTTGTTTTGTCTTTTTTTTTTACCCAACAAAATTTAAAAGTGAGTCATGTGGGACATAATCTAGCCTTGCAAGTTCTGTTATGGCAGTCTGAGCCTAAAGTCTGGTCCGGTTCACGTTTCCCAAAGCAGCAAGGATCCGGGTCTGTGGCTTCCTTCCTGTAATGTCACATGGTCTGAGCAGCAGGTGACGCCCAGAGAGGAGCCCGCAGGTGCCCACAGTCTAATAAAGACTCCCTGACGTCCTCAGTGTAGCAGATGCTCTGTATCCTTCTCCATCACGACTTTCATCAAATCAATTTAAAAATTTTCATTTCATTTTAAAAAGCCTTTGAAGTCTATAAACATCAGTTTCACAATTCCAGTTGGTAAAATTTAAGTACATCAACCTTCCAATGTGTAAGGGACGTCCCACAGAAATGGGAGGGCAGGAGTACCCCTAAAGTGTCTTCCCAGACCTCAGCCCCGTCCTTGGGATGGGACCATATTTCTAACCACTTAGAGGGGAAGTGACATTGCACAAATGCCCCATTGCTCTGCTGTTGCCATCTCTGAAAGCTCCTGTCCATGGAGGAACATAGTGATCATGCAAGGAAGTGACATGAAGCCCAGGGCGGAACAAGCCATGGAATGTGTGGGTTTTTTCAGCATCGCACATTTCCACAAAGGGAACTGGGGAATCGCTGCTGCCCAAGGAGCCCAGTTGCATTTTTAGCCACAATCTTTCTTTCCTTCTCAGGAAGCACCATCTTTGTGCCTCACAATTAGCTGGAGCGCCACCATCCCCAGATCCCCCACCTGCATCAGCTCAGGCCCAACCCCCTTCCCAGCATAGCTGTCCCTTCCAGAATGAGAAGGGGTCTGCAGATGTCAGAGCTGGGACACAAACAAACCTGGCCAGGCTCCAGCACCCAGTACTAATGTGATGTGGCAGACCCTGCCCACGTGCCCCATGTCTTCCCTGAGAGCCCAGGACTTAATGTAGACACCTCGAGAGTCCTGGCCGGTGGGAGAAGGTAGGCAGGGTGGATGGCACAGACCCACAGAGTGGCCCACCGTGCAGCCACCCAGCCCTTCTGACCTGCAGGGAGGACTCCACGATGACTAGTGCAGCCTCCAGCGTGGGCCCACTTCCTCCAGGCACGACAATCCAGTGGCCAGGCCAGGTGCACCTGCCCTCCTCATAAGGCAGGTACACACAGAGCCTGGGCCGGCCAGCAGCAGCCCCTCAACTCCACACGTTTCCTGAGTCCCTGCCGTGCACCAGGCCCACCTGCTAGAAGCGTGGAAAGAATCTGGACCTTACTGTAATGCTAATTTGCATTTCTCTTGTTATGTGCAAATCTTCTCATATGTCTAAGGGCCATCTGAATTTCTTTGTGAACTATGTGTTTATATCTTTCACTCATTTTTTCCATGGGATTACTGGTCCTTTTCTCCCCAAATGTTAGAAGTTCATTACATACAATAGACCCTAGCTTAGGGGCACCACACTCCAGGCAGTCAGAAATCCACATGTAACTTTTGACT
Organism: Mirza zaza; assembly: GCA_008750895.1. Classification (NCBI taxonomy): domain Eukaryota; kingdom Metazoa; phylum Chordata; class Mammalia; order Primates; family Cheirogaleidae; genus Mirza; species Mirza zaza. The sequence continues at coordinate 30,457 of VSMD01139182.1, read as the reverse complement.
CCTCCAACTTCATTACTAATAGCCCACTGTTGACTGGAAGCCTTACTGACAATGTAAACAGTCAATTAACACATACGTTATATATGTTATATGTTGTGTTCTTACAATAAATAAGTTAGAGAAAAAATGGTATTAAGGAAATTGTAAGGAAGGTACATTTACAGTACGGTGCTGCATTTATTGATGCTGCAAGTTTAAATCATCTGGGCACAAGACAAATTGTCTAAAAGAGCTGCAGACCTCAATCTACAGTACATATCGAACAATTCAACTCTTTCTTTTAATATTATGACTTTTCTCTGCTGCTTGGGAAAATGCCAGCATCACTAGTGGCACTTTGTATTGGCCCCCTGGTGTTACTCAAGGTTTGTTTAGGGCATTGCAATGAGCACATGAAAAATAGGGGAGAACCAGGAGAAAATAGGAGAGATCACTTTTTACTGTAATATGCAATTTACCAGAGAACTGCTCAACGGAGATCATTAGCGTCACCTGGCGTTTTAAGCCGATACTTGCAACACTTGAGCTCACCTCAATAGCAACAGGAGGTGGCTACAACATTACATTTTACAACTGTAGTTGTACTACAGTTAATTTTATGCAGCTATGATTGAACACTGCATCTTTACATTTGTTTGCATTTCTCTCCACTGCAACTGGCACCAAGTAAAGTCTGTAAGTATGTGCATAAGTTTTGATTTTTTTATAATAGATTTGTGTATATTTTATGGTTGTAAATGATAAAATAGATTCATATCTACATATATTTTCTGCATTTATGACATATCTGACTTTTTCTTATTTTTTCAATATTTATAGGCTATACGGTTTGTCTGCAAGTTTTTCCAAATTGTCACAAATCTCCAAAATATTTTCCAATATAATTATAGAAAAAAAAATCTACAAATAAGTGGACCCATGCAGTTTAAACCTCTGCTGTTAAAGGGCAGACTATATATTAAAGTGATAGCCCATTGTGGTAAAAGTTGCTAATTATTTCTCAGTTTACCATTTGTCTTTTTTTGTTCATTTCTAGAGTTTTACCACTCAAACGGTTTGTTTGTTTTTTATATATATAGTCAAGTTCATCTTTTTTTGATGCCTGCTTAATTTTGAGTCAGTTAGAAAAGTTTTCCCACTGCCAGATCTAAAAGAATTCACTCATATTTTCTTTTATCACTTATGTGGGGGTTTGGGAGGGTTGTTTTATATTTTATATGTAAAAAATATATTTTATATGTTTTACCTTTTTCCATATTAAAGAGGTATCAATTCCAATGTTATAATATTATGTTACCACTTTTTAAATTTGTTTAATCTACCAGATTCTCAAAGAGATAGGCTGACTTCACCCACAAAGATTGAGGATTTATCCATTAATCTTTCTAATTTTTTTGCTTGTTGCCTTATATATTTTCAAGTGTTCAATACATACAAGTTTATAATCATCATATGATCTTGGTGATTATTCCATTTGACATTATCTTTATTAGTGCTATTTTTTGCTTTCTGCTTTTCTTGATATTAAAAAATAGATTTTTTAGGTTAGTGATTGCATAGTATGTCTTTTGCCATCTATTTTTATTTTTAGCTTCTCAGTGTGGTTTTGTTCCAGATATCTCTTCTAAACAGCATACAGATAGATATAATTTTTATTTTTTTCTACATATTTTGAGTTGGTCAATTAATTTCTTTCTATTTATAGTAGAGACGGGGTCTCACTCTTGCTCAGGCTGGTTTCAAACTCCTGACCCTGAGCGATCCGCCCGCCTTGGCCTCCCAGAGTGCTAGGATTACAGGCGTGAGCCACCGCGCCTGGCCAGATGTAATTTTTATAATCCAATCTGATAATCTCCAGCTTTTTCCAGGTAAATTTATATGAATTGGAAATGCTGATACATTTGGACTTATTTCTATGATCTTATTATGAGCATAATGTTTTATCCCCTTTGCTTTTTATTTTATATAATTGGCAATGCTTTTATAGAACGATTTCCCCTCTTCTATATTAGAAGCCACCAACTTTTTCATTTGTGTTTATGTGTGTGGTTATTTTTACACGTTTTAAAATCACAAATCTAACTCTAATTTTTTTCTGTAAAATCTAAAAGCATTGGCTGGGCGTGGTAGCTCACGCCTGTAATCCTAGCACTCTGGGAAGCTGAGGTGGGCAGACTGCTCGAGGTCAGGACTTCGAAACCAGCCTGAGCAAGAGCGAGACCCCATCTCTACTATAAATAGAAAGAAATTAATCGGCCAACTAATATATGTAGAAAAAATTAGCAGGGTATGGTGGTACATGCTTGTAGTGACAGCTACTCAGGAGGCTGAGGCAGGAGGATCGCTTGAGCCCAGGAGTTTGAGGTTGCTGTGAGCTAGGCTGACGCCACGGCACTCACTCTAGCCTGGGCAATAAAGTGAGACTCTGTCTCAAAAAATAAAATAAAATAAAATAAAAGCATTTATACACACACACACACACACACACACACACACACACACACATATTCTCCTACTATTCTACTGAACTAGAAAATGACCTTTTATTATCTAGTATTTCAGGTCACATCTTTATTTTAAATATACAAAAATTCCACTTGGCAAAGTAGTTAAAAAAATAAACAAAAATAAATAAATAAATATACAAAAATAGTTATTATGATTCATTCCATACAGACAATAGTTCATTAAATGTTTTAAATGAATAAGTTCATTAAATTGAGAAACATAGTTTCTATATTTTTAGGCTTCTGGCATCCTACTCCTTCCTTCTGAGATCATTTTTCTTCTCAATGAAGTACATCTTTCAGTAGTTCTTTCATTGAGGATCTCAAGTTATTAAATTTCATATGTATATTCTATGTTCTACATAAATTAAATTACGATAATTTTACATTATATATTTTAGCTTATATATAATTTATATAATAAATACTACATAATTATATATAAATTAAATTTCATACACATAGTCATGGGTTGCATAACAACGAGGATATATTCTAAGAGATGCATCATTAGGTGGTTTTGTCACTGTGCAAACATCAGAGGGTACTCACACCGACCTAGATGGCACAGCTGCTACACACCCAAGCTATACGGCATAGCCTATTGGTCCCAGGCTACAATCCTGGAAAATGTATTGAATACTGTAGGTCATTGTAACACAGTGGTAAGTATTCGTATATCTAAACATAGAAATGGTAATACATTGCACTATGGCGACATTACTAGGCAGTAGGAACATTTCAGCTCCATTATATGTGGCAATGGGACCAATATAGGAACACTGTTTTATATGCAGTTCATTGTTAACTGAAACTTCGTTATGTGGCTCATGACTGTGTATATATATATATACATACACACATATATATATACACACACACACATCCATTTCTCATTTTGGAAATTATAGGAACAACAAAGAGAATTAAAAACCTAATTTTCAGGCCGGGCATAACGGCTCACGCCTGTAATCCTAGCACTCTGGGAGGCCGAGGTGGGCAAATTGCTCGAGGTCAGGAGTTTGAAACCAGCCTGAGCAAGACCCTGTCTCTACTAAAAATAGAAAGAAATTAATTGACCAACTAAATATATATATATATATATATACAAAAAAAATTAGCCGGGCATGGTGGTGCGTGCCTGTAGTCCCAGCTACTTGGGAGGCTGAGGCAGGAGGATTGCTTGAGCCCAGGAGTTGGAGGTTGCTGTGAGCTAGGCTGACGCCACGGCACTCACTCTAGCCTGGACAACAAAGTGAGACTCTGTCTCAAAAAAAAAAAAAAGAAAAGAAAAGAAAAAACCTAATTTTCAAAAGTTTAGGAGAAATGCTGCAAATTCAAAATTATGTGAAGGAACGAAGCCCTCTTGAACTTGCTAAGGTTTGGAAAAACTGACAATGCATGAATATATGAGTGCTATATTTGTAGTAAATCATCTTTCTAGAAACATGGAAAGGAACCCTTGAGCTGCACAGCATGGGAAAGCTATTCTTGTCCCTCCATAACCCAATACCCACAGGAAATTTCTGCAAATAGCCGATAGAGAACAATTTAACTCATTTAAATATGAGTTTTAAAAAAAGAATTAATAATTCACTCACATAGAGATAGTACATACTTTTAAATATAAGAAATAGCACAAAGCATTTCTACAGAAAGCATTCACCAGAAATAGTTTTCATGGGTTGGATAAAAATATATATCCAAAGATTTCATTGTGAGTGAAAAAATACTTAACAAAGCAACTGCCACTGTAAAGGAACAATACAAAGTAGAAAATGGTTCAAGAATGGGAAGACTAGGCCACAGCAGAAATTAAAATGAGAACTGGCAGAATTCAGAAAAGATATAGAAGAAAAAACAAAACCAACACAGAAATGAAGACAAAATTAAAAGAAGTATAATAAGAAACAGATATTGCAGAGATCATAATAATGCAAAGGATAAAAATGAGATAAGTAAGCATAATGAAACAAATCAACAAGAAGATAAGGATATTAACAGGATTAAGAGGTATAAAATACAGGTCAAAGCTTGCCAACACACACATAGTAGAAGTCCCTGAAGAGGAAACCATAGAATAGTCTACATAGGAAAATCATTTTGAAATATAGTACAAGTAAATGCTTCTTTTAAAGAGACACTCAACTCTATATTTTGAAAGAGTACACCATGTCCAGAAAAAATTGACCCAACCTGGTAAGCACCAACACACATCCTAGTAAAGTTACTGGGTTTTATTTTTATTTTTTTGTTTGTATTACATAAATTTAAGGGTTATTAGTGCTGTTTTGTTACATGGATATATTGGGTAGTAGTAGACTCTAGACTTTTAGTGTAACCATCACCTGAATAATGTGCATTGTACCCATTAAGTAATTTCTCATTCCTCACTCCCCCACCCTCCCACCCTTCTGAGTCTCCAATGTCTATTTTCCATACTCTATGTTCATGTGTACACATTATTTAGATCCCACTTATAAGTGAGTACATGTGGTATTTGACTTTCTGAGAAACACTTAAGATAATGGCCTCCAGTTCTGTCCATGTTGCTGCAAAAGATATGATTTTATTCTTTTTATGGCTGAATGGTATTCTATTGTATCTATATACCACATTTTCTTTATTGAATCATCCCTGTTGATGAACACTTAGGTTGATTCCATATCTTTGCTATTATGAATAGTGCTGCAATAAACATATGAGTGTAAGTATCTTTTTTACACATTGATTTCTCATCTGTTGGGTAAATACCCCATAGTGGGGTTGCTGGATTGAATGGTAGTTCTATGTTTAGTTCTTTGAGATATCTTCATATCATTTTCCATAGAAGTTACACTAATTTACATTCCCACCAAGACTGCATGTATTCCTTTTTCTTTGCATCCTTGCCAAAATCTGAGAGGTTATTTTTTGCTTTTTAATAATAGCCATTCTGGGCCGGGCGCGGTGGCTCACGCCTGTAATCCTAGCACTCTGGGAGGCCGAGGCGGGCGGATTGCTCAAGGTCAGGAGTTCAAAACCAGCCTGAGCAAGACCCCGTCTCTACTATAAAAATAGAAAGAAATTAATTATATAAATTAATATATATATATAAAAAAAAATTAGCCGGGCATGGTGGCACATGCCTGTAGTCCCAGCTACTCGGGAGGCTGAGGCAGGAGGATCGCTTGAGCCCAGGAGTCTGAGGTTGCTGTGAGCTAGGCTGACGCCAGGGCACTCACTCTAGCCTGGGCAACAAAGCAAGACTCTGTCTCAAAAAAAAAAAAAAATAATAATAATAGCCATTCTGACTTCTGTAGAATGATATCTCATTGTGGTTTTAATTTGCATTTCTCTGATGATTAGTGATGTTGAACATTTTTTCATATGCCTGTTAGCCATTTCTATATCTTCTTTTGAAAATGTCTATTCATATGGTTTGCCCACTTTTTAGTGGGTTATTTAGTGCTTTTGTTGTTGTTGAGTTGTTTGAGTTCCTTGTAAATTCTGGATATTAGTTCCCTGTTGGGTGTATAGTTTACAAATATTTCTCCCATTCTGTAGATTGTTTATCCACTCTGCTGATTATTACTTTTGCTGTACAGAAGCTTTTTAGTTTAATTAAGTTCCATTTGTCTATTTTTGGTTTTGGTTTTGGTTGCATTTTCTTCGAGGTCTCAGTCATGAATTCGTTGCCTAGATCAATGTCCAGAAAAGTTTTACCTAGGTTTTCTTGCAGTATTTTTTATAATTTCAGGTCTCAAATTTAAGTCTTTAATCCATCCTGAATTGAATTTTGTATGTGGTGAAAGATAGGGGTCTATTTTATTCTTCTGCATATGGCAATCCATTTTTTCCCAGCACCATTTAGTGAAAAGGGTATCCTTTTGCCAGTATATGTTTTTGTTGACTTTTTCAAAGACTAGTTGGCTATAGATGTGTGAGGTTTTGTTTGTTTGTTTGTTTTTAGCTATTATAAATGGGATGACCTTCTTGATTTGGTTCTTGACATGATTGTTATTTGTGCATAGAAATGCTACTGATTTCCGTACATTGATTTTGTATCCAGATATTTTACTGAATTAATTTATCAAATCTAAGAGTTTTTTGAGAAGTCTTCAGGGTTTTCTAGGCATAATATCATATCATCAGTGAAAAGGGATATTTAGACTTTTTTCTTCCAGTTGGGATAACTTTTATTTCTTTTCCTTGCCTGATTGCGTTGGCTAGTACTTCCATCACTTTGCTGAATAAGAATGGTGAGTGGGCATCCTTGTCATGTCCCAGTTCTTAAAGGGATTGCTTTCAATTTTTCCCCATTCAGTATGATGTTGGCCGTGGGTTTGTCATATATGGCTTTTATTATTTTGAGGTATGTTTCTTTCTTTTTTTTTTTCTTTTTTTGAGACAGAGTCTTGCTTTGTTGCCCAGGCTAGAGTGAGTGCTGTGGCGTCAGCCTAGCTCACAGCAACCTCAAACTCCTGGGCTTAAGCAATCCTGCTGCCTCAGCCTCCCGAGTAACTGAGACTACAGGCATGCGCCACCATGCTCGGCTAATATATATATTAGTTGGCCAATTAATTTCTTTCTATTTATAGAAGAGATGGGGTCTCACTCTTGCTCAGGCTGGTTTTGAACTCCTGAGCTTGAGTAACCCTCCTGCTTTGACCTCCCAGAGTGCTAGGATTACAGGCGTGAGCCACCACGCCTGGTCAGTATATTTCTTTTATTCCTAGTTTTTTGAGGTTTTATCATGAAGGGATGCTGAATTTTATCAAACACCTTTTCTGGATCTATTGAGATAATCATATGGTTTATGATGTTTATGTGATGAATCACATTTATTGATTTGCATATGTTGAACCATCCTTGCATCCCTGGAAAAAACACACTTGATGATAGTGTATTATCTTTTTGATATCCTGTTGGATTTAGTTTTGCTAATTTTTTGAAGATTTTTCTGTCTATGTTTATAAGGGATATTGGTCTGTAGTTTTATTTTTTTGTTGTGTCTTTTTCTGGTTTTGGTGTCAAGGTGATACTGGCTTCCTAGAATGAGTTAGGGAGAATTCCCTCCTCTTTGATTTTTTGGAAGAGTTTCAGGAAGATTGGTACTAGCTCTTCTTTGTCTGTTTTGTATAATTTGGCTGTAAATCCATCTGGTCCTGAACTTTTTTGCGTTGGTATATTTTTTTATTACTGATTCTATCTCATTACACATTATTGGTCTGCTCAGCATTTGTAATTCTTCCCAGTTCAATATTAGGAGAGTGTATGTTTCCAGGAATTTATCCATTTTCTCTAGATATTCTAGTTTGTGAGTGTATAGTTGTTCTTAGTATTCTCTGACTTTAAAGATAAAAATAAAGATGCTTTGGACCACTGGCACAGTGACTCATGCCTATAATACCAGCACTTTGGGAGACCAAGGAAGGAGGATTGCATGAGCCCAAGAGTTGGAGACCAGCCTGGGCAAGATATCTATCTCTATCTCTATATCTATCTATCTCTATAAAAAATTTAAAAAGAAAAAGAACCCTTTGGACAGCTGGACCAAAATATCAAGTCTCTTATACTTTTCCACACCAAAAGTCCAGGCCTGAATACACTGAGCAACAGTAAAAGATATTCAATAAAATAAAGAGAAGTAAGCTAAGGATTTTATATCCAGCCATACTGCACTTCTTGTATAAGGGTTACCAATAGTTTTTGAACAAATAAGAACTGAAGAAATATTGTTCTTATTAGCTCTTTTTGTAGAAACTACCAGAGGACAAATTCTAGCCAACCAAGAGAAATTCTGGCAAAAGGACTGGTGGTAAGCTTAAATACATATTTACTGCAGAACTAAGATGAAAACAATGGAGGGGCTAAGAGTAACATAATAAACTGTAAATAGTCTATGTTTTGATAATGTGGAAATTATATAACCAATAAAATGAGAGAACAGTGAGAAAAGTTGGAAAGTTCAAAAAGCCTCAAGTAGTAAAAGTATAAGCATATTTAACAGGAAAAATAAACATTAAGACATTTTATATTGGCTAAAGTTGGGTGGTGGAGAAAATGTAAGAGGAATAGTATATAAGCTAATCTTAGCATTGCTCAAAATGAGGAACTAAAACAATAAATGTTGGTGTGGATGTGGAGAGATAGGAACACTCATACACTGCTGGTGGGACAGCAAACTAGTACAATCTCAATGGAAAGTAATATGGAGATATCTCAAAGAGCTACAAGTAGAACTACCATTTGATCCAGCAATCCCATTACTGGGCATCTACCCAAATGAAAAAAATACATTCTATAAAAAAGACATTTGCACTAGCATGTTTATAGCAGCAAAATTCACAATTGCAAAATGTGGAAACAACCCAAGTGCCCATCAATACATGAGTGGATTAATAAAATGTGGTATATGTATACCATGGAATTCTACTCAGCCATAAAAAACAATGGTGATATAGCACCTCTTGCGTTATCCTGGATAGAACTGGAACCCATTCTACTAAGTGAAGTATCCCAAGAATGGAAAAACAAGCACCAAATGTACTCACCATCAAACTGGTTTTAACTGATCAATATCTAAATGCACATATAGTAATAACATTCATCAGGTGTTGGGCAGATGGGAGGGGGAGGAGAGGATGGGTATATTCATACCTAATGGATGCAGCGTGCACCATCTGAGGGATGGACATGCTTGAAGCTCTGACTTGGGCAATATATGTAACCTAAACATTTGTACCCCAGTAATATGTTGAAATAAAAAAAATAAATTAAAAAAAAATTTTTAAATGAAAGTAGAAAAAAAAGTAAAGACCTAATAACTATTGTTTGAATTAATCAAGATAGAATTATGCTGGTAACTGCTAGGATAAAAATACAAACCTTCCTGAATATAAAACTACAATAAAAAGAAAAGCAAGCAGGTCACATAATGCAAAAATTTAAATATCTGTGTATGTGTGTATATAAATAGGTAAAGAGATATATAAACATATGAAATTAAGATTTATATATTAACAAAATCATATGACAGAACCAGGGACAAATATATATGACAATAAATAAATTTATCTTACCAATTACTAGAAAATATATTTCTATTGGCTCAAAAAAATACTCTTATGCTGCATAAAAGAGACATACCTAAAATAAAATTAATCAGAAAGGCTAAAAATAAAAAGATTGGTGCTCATAGAATAGAGTTTGAGATATCAGTATAAGCTCCTATTTAGCTTTTTGATACAGATGATTACATATAGAAATATTTACCGATACGTGTGTTTACATATATATATGAGTTAGTGTACATACTGTATATCATTGCACTATCCTAGATGTAATGAAACTCCAGTAGCAACAAACACATCTGATGCCCAGACCTTGATTTTTAATACTATTCTCCAATAAAAAGAACCAAGTCTTCTTAGGGAAGTGGCTGATTCTAGAAATGAACAGACATGATACTAGATGAGCCTAGAGTATCTTGTAATGGCACAAAGTAAGGAAATGCTCATTCACACATGCATATCTACAAACACAAAACCAAAGTGATCAGAGTATTTCTAAGGGATACAGGAGCATACTGAACATGATCCCAATGACCAAAGCTGGAACAATTTGAGCAATACATTAAATAAAGTAATATTTATAACTCAAAATATAAAATAAATATCCATGAGTCTATATGGATACAAATTACAAACAAATGATCAAATAAATAAGTAAATGAAGGAGAAGATATCGTTTTCCCATGCAGAAGAATTCCAAGTTATTTATGCAGATACTCTGCTCTGAAGGAGGTGGAGCATAACTCTCCACCCTTTCAGTGTGAGCTATTCATAGTGATTTCCTTCCAAAGAGCAGAATACGGAAAGTAGGGGAGAGTAACTCTACAATGGAGAAAGCTGACAAACACTACTTCAGCCAGGTGAACATTAATAGCAATAAGTCATGTTGGTACTGTGCACCTTTGTTATGATGTGATGAGAATGATCTTTATGTCTGTGGTCTTCCTCCAAAAATCGCATGGCTGTCATCTAAACATGGGGAAAAACATCAGACAAATCCCAATGGGGGGAGCATTCTGCAAAATACTGGAGCAATACTTCTCAAAACTATCAAGGTCATCACAAACAAAGAAAATTCGAGAAACTCTCATGGGCAAGAGGAGCCTAAGGAGACATAATGACTAAATGTGATGTGGTATCTTAGATGGAATCCCAGAATTGAAAAAGGACATTAGGTAAAAACTAAGTAAAAAGTTTGTTTCGTTTTTTTTTTTTTATGAGGTAGGCCACCGCCCAGGTCCCATACTGGCCACTGGGGGGCACATGCATAGGACAGAGCCAAACAGCATTGCAAAGGTCTGGAAAAAAAGAACTGGCTTTGAAAATACAACTACAGAAGACTTATTGGAACTTGTAGCCTGAATTCAACCAGGTCAATTACTTAATAAAACAAAAAACCCCAGCATTCTCCATAGGATCAAAAAATGAGAAGAAATAGTGTGGTGCAGGAAAAAAAATGTTTAAAGAAATAATGGCTTAAAACTTCTTAAATTTCATAAAAGACATAAATCTACAGATTCAAAAATCTTAGCAAATCACCAACATGATTAAAAAAAAATCCTCACCCTGGTGTATCACAATCAAACTATCAAAAAGCAAAGCTAAAAACTCTTGCAAGCAGGCAGAGAAAGGCAATGCATTTCCTATAGAAAAACAACAATTCAAATGACTGCAGAGTTCCCATCAGACACAATGGAGGCCAGAAGAAAGCAGAATAATATTTTTTGAAGTCCTGAAAGAAAATAACTATCAGAGATGGACTCAAGATGGCCAACTAGATGCAGGTAGTTTGTGCCTCTTTCATGCAGAGGAACCAGAATAGTAAGTAGATATTCATATTTTGAATAGATCCTCCAGGAGAGAATAGTAGGAGTCACCAACGCAGTGAGAGGAAGCACCAAAGGTAAGTGAGGCGAGGGTTCAAGGCAGCTTGCACAGCCAAAGACTGGGTGAGAGCTGGGAGAAGCTCCTGGATACGGGGGAAACAGTAATAGAGAAACCCCCAAGCACGCTCCAAAAAGGCTTTTACGATCTTGGCTTCGGGGAAATCCCTTAACCCACACAGGCCTCGGGGCTAACATAGGGAGCTGCCTAGAGATTGCACAGAGACATTGTCCCAGAAGGGGAACTCACACGGGATCCCACAGGCATCTGAGCCTAGAGCAGCTTGAGCTGCGCCCCACTCTGAGAGCCTAGAGACCAGAGACCTACAGCTGCAGCTGCTGCCACCGCAGGGCTCTGAAGAGGGAGAGGGGAGACTGGGCGCTCCCAGAACCCCTGGGGAGGGCCCCACCACCCTGATGCAGGCTCAGTTGACACTGAGATGTGAGTCAGCTGCACTACCCACAGCACCTTGCCCACACCGCTTGCCTGGGAGAGGGCCCACCCTCTCCGGTTGCAGTCCCCAAGGTGCCATTTTGGGAGTTTCATGCTGGGCTGCAACCCGTCCTTGAGGCAATTTTGGGCTAACACAGCTGCATCCACCTCCTGGCCAAGGAGGACAGGGGAACCAGGCTCTCCAACACATGCCTAGGACAACAGCCACTGCACTGGAATGGGCCACTGTGAGACTGAGATTCAAGTGGACCACACTCCTCACAGCTTCTTGTCCATGCTGCTTGCCTGAGAGGGGCCCCACCCTCTCTGGTCACAGGCCCATAGCCAGCACCATTTTGAGAGTTTACTGCTGTGCTGCACCCACCCTTGGCTGAGTACGAGGTGACTCAGCTGTAGTTGCCACTCACTTGGGAGAAATGGAGGAGACCAGGCTCTCCTAAGCACACTTAGGACAATACCACTTCCCTGCTACAGGTGCTGGCTTTCTTACACCTACACACTTCCTCCTCTCCACCTCCTCCAATCATGGCATCAGAGAAAGTAATTTTAGCTTGGCCTGGCTGGTACCCATGGCCCCTCCCCCCATTGCAACAGGGAGACTACACTGAATCAAGAAGCTGCTTCTCAATGGCAGGTGCACATTGTGGCTGAGCCCCCCACTGAGAGTGGGGCTGCCGCAATTTGTGAGCTTTCTGCCTGGAGGCATTTCATGGGATTGTGCACGGCAGCTTAGATAGGTGAGCTGGACTAGGTGCCCCCCCCACACACACACAAGAGTGGTGCAGGGAGATGCAGGGGACAGGTCTTAGTGCCAGACTTGGGTGGTGAGGAAGCCCTTGTGGACACATCCAAATGGGGAAAGAAGAAGTCAAACTATTGCTCTTTGCTGACAATATGATCTTGTATCTAGAAAACCCCAAAGATTCTGCCAGGAGACTCTTGGCATTGATAAATAAATTCAGCAAAGTCTCAGGTTACAAAATCAGTGTACACAAATCAGTAACATTCCTGTACACCAATAACAGTCAAGCTGAGAATCAAATCAAAGACTTAATACCTTTCAAAATAACAATAAAGAAAATATACTACCTAGACGCATATTTAACCAAGGAGGGGAAAGACCTCTACAGAGAGAACTACAAAACACTGATGAAGGAAATCGCAGAGGACACAAACAAATGGAAAAGCATCATGCTCATGGATTTGCAGAATCAACATTGTTAAAATTTCTATACCAATTTCTGTGATTTCTATTTGCAGTTGGATGTAATGCCCATTAAAATATCAATGTCATTTTTCACAGATCTAGAAAAAATAATTCTATGCTTTCTATGGAATCAGAAAAGATTCAAATAGCCAAATCAACCTTAGCAAAAAGAACAAATTGGGAGGCATCACTTTACCAGACTTCAAGCTATTCTACAAGGGTATAGTAACCAAAACAGCACGGTATGGGCACAAAACCATAGACTTAGACCAATAGATCAGAACAGAGAACCCAGATATAAAACCATCCTCATGTTGCCATCATATCTTTGACAAAGCAGAAAAAAATATACACTAGGGAAAAGAATCGCTATTCAATACATTGTGCTGGGAAAATTGGATAGCCACCTATAGAAGACTGAAACAGGATCAGCACCTCTCACCACTCACAAAAATTACTTTATGATAGATAACAGACTTAAGCCTAAGGCATGAAACTATAAGAATTCTAGAAGGAAATGTTGGAAAAACTCTTATAGTTGTCAGCCTAAGCAAAGAATTTATGAAGAAGACCCCAAAGGCAATCACAGTCAGAAAAATAAATAAATAAATAGGACCTGATTAATTTAAAAAGCTTCTTCACAGCCAAGGAAACAATCAATAGAGTGAATACACAACCTACAACCTACAAAATGGGCAAAAATATTTGCATGCTACATATCTGTAAAGGGCTAATAACCAGAATCTACAAATAACTCAAGCAAATTGGCAAGAAAAAAACCCCAAACAATCCCATTAAAAATTGAGTAAAAGACATGAACAGAAGCTTTGCAAAAGAAGACAGACTAATGGTCAAAAAACACATGAAAAAATGCTCAGCATCTCTAATCATCAGAGAAATGCAAATCAAAACCAGAATGAAAGAGCCCCTACCTCCAGTGAAAATGGCTATTATTAAAAAGTCCCAAAACAACAGATGCTGATGTGAATGCAGAGAGAAAGGAACATTTATACACTGTTGGTGGGACCTCAAATTAGTACAACCTCTATGGAAAGTAGTGTGGAGATAACTCTGAGAACTAAAAGTATACCTACCATTTAATCCAGCAATCCTACTATTGGGCATTTACCCAAATGAAAAATCATCATTTTATGAAAAAGACACTTCCACTTGAGTGCTTATTATTGCACAACTCACAATTGCAAAGATGTGGACTCAATCCAAGTGCCATCAATATATAAGTGGATAATAAAATGTGGTTAGAGTATACCATGGAGTACTACTCAGTTGTAAAGAAGGATGGTGAACTAATACCTTTTGGAACAACCTGGATGGAACTGGAGGCCACTCTTCTAAGTGAAGTATCAGAAGAATGGAAAAACAAACACTAGATGTACTCACTATTAAAGCAATAGTTTAATAAATTATTATTGTTTATAGTTTGAGGAATCTCCCTATTATTTTCCACAGAAGTTGCACTAATTTATAATCCCACCAACAGTGTAAGAGTGTTCCCTTTTCCCCACATCCTCACCAATATCTGTTATGTTTTTCTTTTTCATAATAGCCATTCTGATTGGTGTAAGATGATGTCTTCTTGTGGTTTTCATTTACATTTCTCTGATGATTAGCAAATGCTGAGGGAATTGTGTTTATGAGTGCTGAACTAATTGATCAACACCCTCGTGCACATATGGAAGTAAAACTCAACAGAAATCAAGCATGTGGGAGGAGTTAGGAGGGTATGGGTAAATTCATACCTAACAGGTGCAATGCATACTCTCTGGGTAGACGGGCACACTTATAACTTTGACTCAAACTGTACAAAAGCAATTAATATAATCGAAACATTTATATCCCCGTAATTTTCTAAAACTTAAAAAAAATAGAAAAATTAGCCAGGCGTGGTGGCCTGTGCCTGTAATTCTAGTTACTCATGAGGCTGAGGCACGAGGATCCCTTGAGCTCAGGAATTTCAGATTTTAGTGAGTTACGATGATGCCACTGCACTCTAGCCTGGGCAACAGAGCAAGACTGTGTGGGGGAAAAAAGGAAGGAAGGAAGAAAGAAAGGGAGGAAGGGAAGGAGGGAAGAAGGGAAGGAGGAAAGAAGGAAGGAAAGAAAAAAGGTTCAGGATTATTGTGGGACACATCATTTGGTATACAAAAAAGTTCTTTAAAGGCTCAAGCCTTCCCAAAATTCTTGTTGATAATGTGTACCAAAATACTATCATATTGAAGTATTTGTTTAACATTTGTGTTATTATAAAAATTTTGCAGTTGAAAATTCAATTTCTAACTGTGATGACAGAAGAATGTTAAAATTTGCACAATACAGTTCTTCTTTTGATTAATAAACTCTTGTAGCTTGTTTGAAAAAAAATAAATTCTGCAGCTGAAAAATTCATTGAAGGAAATACAAAACACATTCAAAAGCATCAATAATAGACTAGACCAACCAGAAGAAAGAATCTCAGAACTTGAAGACAGGTCTGTTGAAATAATCCAGTCAGCTAAAAATAAGGAAAAAAGAATTTAAAAGAATGAAAAAAACCTTCAGGATGTGTGGTACTACATAAAGAGACTGAACATGCATATTATCAGTATTCAGGCAGAGGGGAGAGAAATCCAAAATTTAGAAAACCTATTTACGGTAATAATCAATAAAAACTTTCCAAGTCTAGCAAGAGAGTTAGACACCCAGCTACAGGAGGCCCAGTGATCCCTAGACAAATACATTGCAAAAGCAACTTCAAAATTATACATTATAATCAGAATGTCTAAAGTAAAAGTGAAAGAATGAATTTTTAAATTACCAAGAGAAAAGCATCAAGTCACCTATAAAGGAAACCCCATCAAACTAACAGCAGACCTCTCATTAGAAGCCTTAAAGAGCAGAAGAGAATAGGATGGTGTTTTTAAAGTGCTGGAAGAAGAAAAAACTGTCAGCCAAGAATTTTTTGTCCTGCCAGAATAAGACTTATAAATGAAGGAGAAATAAAGTCTCCCCAGACAAGCAAATGCTAAGGGAATTTGTGACCACTAGACTGGCCCTATAGGAGTTGCTCAAAGGGGTCTTGAACATGGAAACAAGAGGTTATACTCACCATGGCAAAAACATGAAAATATAAAACTCACGGGTCGTATAAAACAATCACACAATGAAGGAAGAGAAAGGAATCAAATGGCAACATGATAGAATTTCATCAAACCACAAAGACAAAAAGGCAGGAAAAGAAAGAAACAAAGAATTTATAAAATATTTAACAAATATGACAAGAATAAAGCCTCATATATCATATTAACCTTGAATATATCAATTTAACCTTGGGTTAAATGCTCCCGTGAAAAGATATAGATTAGCGGAATGGAAAAGGTGGAAGGATCACTTGAGGCCAGGGGTTTAAAACCAGCCTGTGCAAGATAGCAAGACCCCATCTCTACAACAAAAAGAATAATAAAAAGAAAAATAAAAACAATTTACTTTTGTCTAAGTTCACATCAAACCAAAAAAGAGCCTAAATAGCCAAAGCAATCTTGAGCAAAAAAAACAAAGCTGGAAGCATCACATTGCCTGACTTGACCTCAAATTATACAACAAGGATATAGTAACCAAAACAGCAAGAGACTGTTATAAAAATAGACACAATCTTAGATCAATGGGACAGAATAAAGAAACCAGAAATAAAGCCACATATTTACAGCCACCTGATCTTATACAAAGTTGACAAGAACATATACATGGGAAATGGACATCCTTTTCAATAAACGGTGCTGGGAAAATTGGATTGCCATATGCAGAAAGATGAAACTTGACCCCTCTCTCTCACCATAACAAAAATCAACTCAAGATAGATTAAAAATTTGAATGTAAGAACCTGAAACTATAAAAATACCAGACGAAAGCCTAGGGAAAACTCTTCTGGACATTGGTCTAGGCAAAGAATTCATGACTAAGGCCTCAAAAACAAATGCAACAAAAACAAAAATAGATAAATGAGACAATTAAAATACAAAGCCACACAGCAAATAATAATAATAATCAACAGAATGAATAGAAAACCTACAGAATGGGAGAAAATATTTGCAAACTATACATTGAACAGGGAGCTAATATCCAGAATTTACAATGAACTCAAACAACTCAACACACACACACACAAAATCCCCAAATAACCCCAGTAAAAAGTGGGTTAAGTACATGAATAAACATTTTCTAAAGAAGACAAACAAGAAGGCCAATGAGCATATAAAAATGTCCAACATTACTAATCATCAGAGAAATGCAAATCAAAACCACAATGAGACATCATCTTACATAATTCAGAATGGCTATTACAAAAGAGAAAAAAATAACAGATGCTGGTGAGGATATGGAGAAAAGAGAACACACTCACACTGTTGGTGGGATCATAAATTAGTGCAACCTCTATGGAATACAATGTGGAGATTCTTCAAAGAACTAAAAATAGAACTACCATTTGATACAGCAATCTCACTTCTACCCAAAGGAAAAAATCAGTATGTTAAAAAGATACCTATACCTGTACATTTGTTAATATTGCAGCACCACCCACAATAGCAAAGATATGAAATCAACCTAAGTGTCCATCAGTGGAGGATTGGATAAAGACAGTGTGGTTTATATACATGATGGAATACATTTAGATGTAAAAAAGAATAAAATTATGTCTTTTGCAGCAACATGGATGGACCTGGAGACCATTATATTAAGTGAAAACCTCAGACATAGAAAGACAAATACTGCCATACGCAAGGAAGCAGAGTGTGGGCTGATGGACGCTGGAGATGCAGAGGGGTGGGTGGATGGGAGGAGTTGGGTAATAGCAGGTTGTCTGATGGGTACGATGTGTGCTGCTCCAATGATGGATGCACCAGAGGCCCTGACTTCTCCACAATGCAATATACCAGTGTAGCAAAATAGCACTTGTACACCATATATATATACAAACAGAAAATTTTTCAAATACATAAATAAATTATAGGAAACTTCAAAAAATAAATGAATGGATGATTTGTTTAAAAAAGAAAATGACTATCAACTAAGAATTCTATATCCAGCAAAAATATCCTTGAGGAATGAAGGCAAGATGAAGACATTCTGAGAATAAAAATAAATAAATAAGAGAATCCATTGCCAACAGATGCACTCCAAAGTTATTTCTAAATTTAAATATCTAGGTAAATATAATAGACTATTCCACTCCTAATGAATTCTTTAACACATATTTGATGGTTGAAAGCAAATGTTATAACATGGTTAATGGGTTTGGGTATGTGTAGATGTGATTAATGGGATGATCTCTGAGTCCATCTGTTTCTCAACCTGAAAACAACTTCTTCTTGTCCTCAGCATGTCTTTTCTGTACCATGCAACTTCTCCTTCTTTGTAACTTCTATTCCCCATGGCCATCGTGGCCCTTTTGGCTTCTCTCCATCTTTGCTCCTATTGATAACTGCCTGATTTTCTCTGTATTTTCCAAACCAACACACACACACACACACACACACACACACACACACACACACAGCCATAGTGAGAAACTGATCCTGTTCCTTTCTTTGGGCAGTGGTCCCACCTAAGTACACCTCTTAAACTGCTAGAAAGCTTATGATTTGTCTATCTTTTGGCACAAAGTGACCTGTGGCTGGGTAGCAGTTTCATTTTGTATAAAGCAAGTATACTCAGAGCATCCTCTCGGCAAGGGCTGTGGATGGGGCAGATTTCCTTATAAGGAGAGGGCAGGCATTGTGGTTGCCATGTGAAGTACTGCCTTATGAAACATTTTGTTATTCTGAGAACCATGCCACACACTTTCACCTCTCTAAGCTTTTGTTTTCTTTTCTTTTCTTTTTAATTTTTTTTTTTTTTTTGAGACAGAGTCTCCCTTTGTTGCCCAGGCTAGAGTGAGTGCCGTGGCATCAGCCTAGCTCACAGCAACCTCAAACTCCTGGGCTCAAGCAATCCTACTGCCTCAGCCTCCTGAGTAGCTGGGACTACAGGCATGCACCACCATGCCCGGCTAATTTTTTCTATATATATTAGTTGGCCAATTAATTTCTTTCTATTTTACAGTAGAGATGTGGTCTCGCTCTTGCTCAGGCTGGTTTCAAACTCCTGACCTTGAGCAATCCGCCCACCTCGGCCTCCCAGAGTGCTAGGATTACAGGCGTGAGCCACCGTGCCCGGCTCTCTCTAAGCTTTTATACAGCCTATTCCTCTTTCCTGGAATGTCTTTTTCTCTTTGCCTAAAAAACTTGTATATGTCCTTAAAAGCCCAAGCACAAGGGCTAAGTCACTCCCTATTGCCCCTGAATCCCTTACATCCAACTTCTATTAAAGTGTGCGATATGCTGTTTTGACACTGGCTGTCTATGCATTTGACTCCCCAACCAGACAACCAACAATCCCAAAGGGAGGGATACAGAAGATTCTCATTGCTGTATTGCCATTACCCATTACATTCATTCATGCACTATCAGCCATTCAACAAGCATTAGTAGCTGTCCACTGTGTGTCAGTCACTGTACTAGGCACTGGGGTGCACATGTGAACAAGTCAGACAGAGTCTCTGCCCCCTTGGGGATTAGCGCAGGTCACACTGTGTCTGGCACATAGTGAATATTCAACAACTTATTTTGAATTGCACTTGCTTATTGCTCCTCTGACACGGATTCCTTTGACCTTTCTCAGACATCAGCGCTTTCTCACACGCAAAGTACTGGACAGTTAAGTGGGCCATGAGGAGCTCTTCTATCATTCCCAGAAGCACCTGAACTTGATTTGTCAAAAACTGAGTTTATCACATTTCCCACCCCTTCCACTGCTTATGTGTCCCACATCTCAGTAAATGACACCATCACATACCTAGTTGCCCCAGCCAAGACCCAGGAAGTAATTAACATGTGAGCTATCTCTCTCTCTCTCTCTCTCTCTCTGTTGATGTCTCTTACTTTCCTCTCTTCCTCTTTCTTTTCCTGTCACCACCATTTGAATAACAGAGTCCTGACAATTCCACTTTCTTTGCATCTCTTTCCCCCTCCCCCATCTCTATTCCTGCTGCCCTGCCTTTCTGCAGGCCCTGTCACCCACACACCAAAGAAGTCTCCTCGTGGGCCTCCTGTTTTCTTTGCAAACACATCATTTATCTCTTCCTGGCCCCAACCTCATGAACTTTCCCCAAGATTTCACCAGCTCCTTGCAACTCTTGCTGCCTATCTGCCAGAATGCCCACCCTCTGCCTAATCTTCCTCTTTTTCCAGCAACCTGGCAGATGCCTGCTCAGATTGAAAGACTCAGCACAAGTTGCCTCCCCAAGAAGCCTTTGTATTTTTCCCCAGGGTGAACCTATCCCTCCCTGTTCTATGTCTCACAATATATATACAGGATTATTTCTCCATTGTAACACATTGGTTTTTTGGGGTTTTTTTTTTTTTGAGACAGAGTCTTGCTTTGTTGCCCAGGCTAGAGTGAGTGCCGTGGGATAAGCCTAGCTCACAGCAACCTCAAACTCCTGGGCTCAAGCGATCCTCCTGCCTCAGCCTCCCAAATAGCTGGGACTACAGGCATGTGCCACCATGCCTGGCTAAATTTTTCTATATATTTTTAGTTGGCCAATTAATTTCTTTCTATTTATAGTAGAGATGGGGTCTCACTCTTGCTCAGGCTGGTTTCGAACTCCTGACATCGAGCAATCTGCCCACCTCAGCCTTCCAGAGTGCTAGGATTACAGGCGTGAGCCACCGCGCCCGGCCTAACACATGGTTGCATTTATTTTTTGTCTTTGTTTCCTCTACTACACTAGAAACTCCTTGAGGGGAAAAATACCAGCCTGTATTCTCAGTGTCTGATACACAGTATGTGCTCAATAAACACTTTTTTTTAAAAAATGAATCCAGTTAAACAAACAAAATATTTCCCTGTTTCTAGTCTTCTTTTTCTGTGAAACAAGCAGCTAGACCTTCCAGCAGGGGCTTCCTTGAGCCTCTGCAAGAGTTAACTTAAATAATTCATTGGTTGCCTGCCTTGGTTGAGCTGGGAAGGCCAACGGCACCTAATTTTCCCTAGCCTGAGACCCATCTGGGCCATCACCCAAAAACCTCATGACCATGTCTAGATGGACGCTCCAACCCAGGCCCTATCAATGATATACAGGAGAGTGATCTTCAAGCAATCTCATACTCTTATCCCTCTTCTAGGATCTTAGTCCCCAAACTCATTTTCCCCTCTCCTTCAACCACAATTTTAGCCCTTGTCTATTCCCACAACACCTCCCTTATCTGTCCCCTAAACTTTATCTTCTTTGCCTCTAAACCTTCAACCTTATACCTCAGCATGGTCATTGTACATAAAAGCTTTTGAACATCTCTGATGTCCAGGCCCTGTGCCAAACATTAAAGGTAAACAGAGGAAAAAGGTAGAGTCACTTCACATGGGAAACTCAGGGAGGCCAAAGAGATAGTATGTAAATCCCAATCCAGTCTATGTCAATGACCAGTGGCCTCAGGTTTTGGAAGGGGCAATACCATGGACAGTGGAGGTGGTCAGAAAATGCTTCTTGAAGAAGATAGGGCTTGACCGAGTTTTGACACAGGAAGAAAAGTTCTAGGACAAGTTCACAACATGGGATCAAAATTTCAGATTGAGTTAGTGGCTCGAGCAAACACCCAGGAGTCAGCAAGTGCGAGGTGCTTTCAGAGAACAATAATTAAATTATTTGGGCTGGAATGGAATGGAGTGTAGGAAAGTCACGAAGATGAGTTTGGGAAGACAATTTGGTGCCAGACTATGAGAGGTATAACTGCCAGGTTGAGAAACTGGAACAGTGGTAAGCGAGAGGGTGAGGAATTCTGTGTTAAGGAGGAAAAGAGGATTAAGCTGTAAATAGCATTTATGAAGGTTGGTGTGGCAGCTGTGAGGAGATGAATTAGAGCAAGGAGAGATTCATGGCAGGATATTTATCATGGTCTAGGTGATAAAAATAGAGTAAAAAGATGGAATGGAGGAGAAAGATATCATGTGAGAAGAACCAATCGACCTGGATGTTAGTGAGAGAGAAAAGTCAAGGATAAAGCCAATGTTTTGACACATGATTTTGGGTGTATTTTGGTCATTCATAAAAATCAGAAAACTTGAAGAAAGAAGACAAATGATTGACCTTGGTTGTAAACAGGTCCATACGAGTGGTGCTGGGTAAGAGATAGAGGAAGAAACACCCAGCAAGTGGCAGGAAATACAGGCTTGGAACTTTTGAGAGAAGTCAGATATTGAGGAGGAGATGGGGAAGTCATCTGCATGGAAGAGGAGATCTTTAGGAGCCAAGAATGTAGAGGGAAGAGCAGGAATTTAAGGACTGAGCTTTGAGACACACCTTCTCTTGGGGAAGAGGTGGGAGAAGGAAGACAGTCAATCTAGGGGTTAGGAGAACTGTCACAGGGACAAACCAGCAGTGTCAGGGAGAGGTTCAAGGCTTAGGGAGGTTGTTGCTGTCTGGTATAATGTAAGTTTGTATTATATATGTTTTGTATGCATAGGGAATGTAAGGAAATGCACCAAATTGTTAGGAGTGTTGAAAAAAAAAAGAGAAGATATTACCTTCTATTATGCATGAATTTTTATAATTAGTAGGCATTATTTTTATAATTACCACCCACCGCGACCCAGCCAAAAAGCAGTGGTGATAAGCCACTTTGCCCTCCCACATCTTTCTATCTGTCTCTCCAGTCATCTCTCTTAGCTCCTTCTTGGCCTGTGTCCTCACCTCTCCCCCAGCACATCTCTAATCTTCCCACTCCAGCCTTTAAAGTCTCTGCTCTAATTTCCTGAAAGTGTCAGTCAGCCACTCTTTGTGGGAAGGAGGGTAAACTGCCTCAGGGGACAACATAAAAAGAGAGCTTGTCTCTGCATCTAAAGTTTTATTTATGGTGGTTTCCATACCTGTTCCTTCCCACCTAGTTATTGTTTCCATCTTTAATGACACCTTCTTCAGGAAGCCTCCAAGATTACAATTGTCTGGCTTTGGAAGCTTTACTCTGACCCTCTGTATCTTGATATTTACAAGGCAAAATAATAACAGACATATAGTGATATCTCAACTCTGTATGGTACAAGGTGGTTTACGATGCACTTTCACGTGTGTTAGTTTCTTTGAACTTCTCCTAGAAGGTATGCATGATAGATATTTCTCCCATTGAACAAAGAAACTAAGGTTCAGATAGGCTGAAGGCTGAAGAACTTTCAATTGATAGAATAGGAACCAGAATGCAGAATTTATGATTCCCAGTTCAGTACCTTTTATATAATATTTATATAGTGTTACATCCTTAATATTGTCAGGTCTTCTTCAGATATGTATCTTTGTCTTCTCAAATTATAAACAAAAATTAAATGAAATTGCCTGAATATCAGGAAAACATCTTCCTATTTGGCCAAAAGCCTTATTCTCAGTGTCACTGACATTTTTATTATAACTTTAGGTCATCTTTAATTTCTCATTATTTTTGTACGTCCACACAAACATACACACACACACACACATTTTCAATGACCAGATCCTTCTACTTGTTCTATTGCAGTATCTCTTAAATTCATCCCTTCTCCATTCTTTTTTTTTAATTAATGTAATAATTTTACTTTTTTTATTTTTTTTATTTTTTTGCCCAGTGTGACAGGCACCTGAATCTTCTCCATTCTTACTACTAAACCCTCCTCTCCTTTCTTTAAAGGGCTATCATATTTCTGAAAGAAAGATAACTTTTCTATTATTTTGCATAATGGCAAAAATTCACAAAGAAAATATTTTATAAAAAGTTGAAGATTTGGTAACTACTATAGGACTTGCCCTACCACCATGAAACAACAACAACAAACCCCAGAAAGTTAGGAAACTGTGAAACAACTGTTTTCAAACATGAGAAAACAGGTGGTGCAGGACTGTGCAGGAAACAAAAGCCTTGAACCCTATAATCACCCAGGTTTTCTGCCTAGGGGCAATTTCTGAACTGTAGCATAAGAAGACTCTCAAATAGAGCTTCATTGAAAATAAGAAACAGAAACTTAGTTCTGAGAGGCTGAGGAAGAATTTAGGGGACAGAATACCAGACAGGAAGAAGCTACACAGAGAAAGAGCTCCAGAAATCTGCAGAGAGGTCTCCTTGAGTGTTTGGCTAAATACCAATCTGACAGTGGGTGAAGTTTGAGGTTGCGGTGAGTTCAGCTGATGCCACAGCACTTAGCCTGGGCAACAGAGTAAGACTGGGTCTCAAAAAACAAAAAACAAAACAAAAAAAAAAATGAGGAAGTTCTCTGTGCTGATATGGAAAGGTTTCCAGATACAAATGAAAAAGGCAAAATTAAGAACATCGTGGGGCGAGCGCGGTGGCTCACACCTGTAATCCTAGCACTCTGGGAGGCCGAGGCAGGCAGATCGCTCGAGGTCAGGAGTTCGAAACCAGCCTGAGCAAGAGCGAGACCCCGTCTCTACTATAAATAGAAAGAAATTAGCCGGACAACTAATATATAGAGAAAAAATTAGCCGGGCCTGGTGGCGCATGCCTGTAGTCCCAGCTACTCGGGAGGCTGAGGCAGGAGGATTGCTTGAGCCCAGGAGTTTGAGGTTGCTGTGAGCTAGGCTGACGCCACAGCACTCACTCTAGCCTGGGCAACAAAGTGAGACTCTGTCTCAAAAAAAAAAAGGAATATCTGATCAGTACTCTCCAAAGCTGTCAAGGTCATGAAAAATAAGAACAACAGAGAAACTATCACAGAGACTACAGAGACATGACAACAAAATGCAATGGGGTGTCTGGCCTGGATCCTGACATGAAAAAGGACATTAATGGAAAAGCTGGCAAAATCCAAATAAATTCTGGACTTTAGTTAATATAATATACAAAGAGCAAGTGTCTTAGTTTTGGCAAGGGACCACAGAGAACATTAGGAGAAACAAACTGAGTGAGGGGAGAATAAGATCTCTCTCTCTTCGCCGGGCACAGTAGCTCACGCCTGTAATCCTAGCACTCTGGGAGGCTGAGGCGGGAGGATCGCTCAAGGTCAGGAGTTCGAAACCAGCCTGAGCAAGAGCAAGACCCCGTCAAGGTCAGGAGTTCGAAACCAGCCTGAGCAAGAGCAAGACCCTGTCTCTACTAAAAATAGAAAGAAATTAATTGGCCAACTAAAAATACATAGAGAAAAAAATTAGACAGGCATGGTGGTACATGCCTATAGTCCCAGCAACTTGGGAGGCTGAGGCAGAAGGATTGCCTGAGCCCAGGAGTTTGAGGTTGCTGTGAGCTAGGCTGATGCCATGGCACTCTAGCCCAGGCAACAGAGTGAGACTCTGTCTCAAAAAAAAAAAAAAAAAAAAGATTTCTCTCTCTACTGTCTTCATAAATTCTCTGTAAATCTAAAATTATTTCAAAATCAAAAGTTTATTAGGAAAACATATTAGCAACATGAAAAATGCTTATGACACAATATTAAGTGAAAAAAGAGGATGACAAAGATATATCTGCTCAGGGCAAAAGGGAAGATAAATGGGAAGAGAAAGAGGAATTGAAAGTTGGCTCCCTCCTGCCTGTCCCACCTAGTCTCAACTCCCCGATTCCAGTTTTGCTGATGCAGCTGCCCAAACTCCCATAGGAATATCTGACGCTTTCCTTCCTGCCCATTTGATTCCTATCTCAGCAGCTCCCATTTGGGTATATGTCCAAAAGAAAGGAACCAATATATCAAAGAGATATTTGCCCTCCCATGTTTATCGTAACACTATTCACAATAGCCAAAATATAGAATCAACCTAAGTGCCCATCAACGGATAAATACACGATGGAATATTATTCAGCCATAAGAAAGAAGGAAATCCTGTCATTTGCAGCAGCAACCTGGATGGAACTGGAGGTTATTACATTAAGCAAAATAGGCCAGGCACAGAAAGACAAATATTGCATGTCCTCACTCATATGTGGGAGCTAAAAAGGTGGATCTCATGAAGATAAAGAGTAGAGTGGTGGAGTGGGAGGAGGGATGGCATAAAAATAAAAAATACTAAAAAAAGAAGAGTAGATTAGTGGTTATTGGAGGCCAGGAAAGGGAGTGGTGGTGAGGAGAAGTTCATCAATGGGTACAAATTATGGTTTTAATAGAAGAAATAAGACCTGCCGTTTGATAGATCAGCAGGGTAACTATAGTTTGCAATAATCTATTGTACATTTTTAAATAGCTAGAAGAGAATAATTCAAATGTTTTTAGCATAAAGAAAAGACAACTATTTAAGGTGATGGCTATTCCAAGTACACTGTTTTGATCCTCACAAATTATATGAATGTACTGAATTATCACATGTATCCCAAAAGTATGTACATCTATTATGCATCAATTAAAAAATTACTGGAAAATGAAAAAATATAAATGAATGAATAAATAAAATACTGGATCTTAGATTAGCCAGAAAATTTGGGAAGCC
This sequence comes from Mirza zaza, assembly GCA_008750895.1. NCBI lineage: Eukaryota > Metazoa > Chordata > Mammalia > Primates > Cheirogaleidae > Mirza > Mirza zaza. Next base: position 3,868 of record VSMD01139182.1, on the reverse strand, counting down.
TGATACTCTCCCATATACCACATTCTGGGAATTCCATGCCAGACTAAAAGTAGAATCCCCGTTGTAAAAATGCATCCAGTAGGTTATAATCTTGGGGAAATATCACACTGTAGGGCTTCATTTTCCCCATCAGATGTTTCTACTTGTTTAAAGCAGAGGTCAAAGTGAAAGCACTAATTTGGCAGATGGGGAAAAGCCAGATTAGACTACTGGTAAGAAATAGAAACCACAAGGTGAGGATCAAGAGTCCAGGTCCAGGTTTAGATAAGACCTCCAGATTTAGTTATTATGTCACAGAATCATCAGATTCATGTCAACCGAAGTTTTAAATATTACCCCCAAACTCCAACCCTGGAAATAGATACCTGTCTTTTTTCAATCCTTAGGAAAATATCCAGGTTATTAAAGCAGGTAGCTCCCAGAAAAGAGATTCCCTTTGTATCTTTCTTAGGTATGACCATGGAAGACACAGGACAAGAATATTTATCTTTGCAGAGGGAGGTAGATATCTTTTTCCTTAATTTCAGAATATTATGAGAGTACAAACGTTTTGGTTACATGAATTGCTTTTGTACAGTTTGAGTCAAAGTTATAAGCGTGCTCATCACCCAGATAGTGTGCACTGTACCCCTTAGGTGTGAATTTACCCATCCCCTCCTCTGCCCTCCCTCCTGGCTTGAATTCCATTGAATTTACTACCATATGTGCACCTGAGTGTTGATCTATTAGTTCCAATTTAGTAGTGAGTACATGTACTGTTTGTTTTACCATTCTTGCAATACTTCACTTAAAAGGATGGTCTCCAGTTCCACCTAGGTTGTTACAAAAGGTATCAGTTCACCATTTTTATGGCTGAGTATACATATATCATACATGGTATACATATACATGGTATACATATATTTTATTAATCTACTCATGAATTGATGAGCACTTGGGCTGTTTCCACATCTTTGCAATTGTGAGGTGTGCTGCTACAAACATTCAAGTGCAGGTGTCTTTTTTATAGAATGTCTTTTTTTCCTTTGGGTAAATACCCAGTAATGGGATTGCTGGATCAAATGGTAGGTCTACTTTGAGTTCTTTGAGGTATCTCCATACTGCTTTCCATAGAGACTACTAGTTTTCAGTCCCACCAATAGTGTATAAGTGTTCCTTTCTCTCTGTATCCATGCCAGCATCTATTGTTTTGGGACTTTTGATAAAAGCCATTCTCATTGGAGTTAGGTGATATCTCATTGTGATTTTGATTTGCATTTTCCTGATAATTAGAGACGTTGGACATTTTTCATATGTTTATTGGCCATTAGTCTATTTTCTTTTGAAAAGCTTCTGTTCATGTCTTTTACCCACTTTTTAATGGGGTTGATTGATGTTTTCTTGCTGATTTGTTTGAGTTCTGTATCCATTCTGGTTATTAGCCCTTTAACAGATGTATAGCATGCAAATATTTTTTCCCACTCTGTAGGTTGTCTATTCACTCTCTTGATTGTTTCTTTGGCTTTGCAAAAGCCTTTTATTTTCATCAGGTCCCATTTATTTATTTCTTTTCTTGCTGTGATTGCTTTTGGGATATTCTTCATAAATTCTTTTGCCTTTGTTTCATTAATCTTCTGTATAATTCATTTTAATCTGAATACTCAATGTAGAAAGAAGAAAAATAATAGAGGCAATTTTGAAACTATATGTATGATTAGAATGGTATGTGAGTATATATATATATATATATATATATATATATATATATATACCAAAGACATAAGGGGTGGAATTGGAATAGAGTAAAAATCTATTATTTTTTTACTATAAGCACTCATTTTCAACTGTCTTCTTCTTCTTTTTTTTTTTTTTTGAGACAGAGTCTCGCTTTGTTGCCCAGGCTAGGGTGAGTGCCGTGGCGTCAGCCTAGCTCACAGCAACCTCAAACTCCTGGGCTCAATTGATCCTGCTGCCTCAGCCTCCCGAGTAGCTGGAACTACAGGCATGCGCCACCATGCACGGCTAATTTTTTCTATATATATTAGTTGGCAAATTAATTTCTTTCTATTTTATAGTAGAGACGGGGACTCACTCTTGCTCAGGCTGGTTTCGAACTCCTGACCTGGAGCAATCCGCCGGCTTTGGCCTCCCAGAGTGCTAGGATTATAGGTGTGAGCCACCGCGCCAGCCTCAACTGTCTTCTCATATCTAAACTCCCCTTTCCTGTGATTATGCTGTGGCCAACACTGACTTGGCACCATGATGACCTCAGGGGACACTTGATGTAGACTCAGCAAATCATGACACTCATGCCACTGGCTACCATTATCACTTAAGACTTGGATATGAAATCCAAACTGGGCCAATCAGAGCGTTCCCTGGAAGTTTTCTGAAAGGTATTAGTAAAGATTTCTTTCCACTGTGGTTGTTCACGAGATGGATGTGGAGCTACTGAAGGCCACCTTGCCACTCAGTAGTAAAGGAGAAATCTCTGCAACTAGTTTGATGGAATCACAGTTGAGAGATGTAAAGGACACAGAGCCTTCCTAACATTGCTACAATCCCTGGATCTAAATAAAAGACTCCTGTACCTTCCAGTTATGTGAGCAAAAAACAATCATTTTCTGTTTAAGCTAATGTTTGGTTGCCTGTAATTTAAAACTTAAAGGATCCAACTCAAAACAAAAAAACACATACAATCCAATTTAAAAATAGACAAAAGACTTCAATAGACATTTCTGCAAAAATATATTAATGATAATAAGCATATGGAATGATGCTCAATTAGTCATTAGATAAAGGCAAATCAAAACCACAATAAAATACCACTTTACAACCACTAGGATGGCCATTTTTTAAAAAATGATAAGTGTTGGTGAAGATGTGGAAAAATCAGAGCCTCATACATTGTTGGTGGAAATGTAAAATGGTACAGCCACTATGGAAAATAGTTTGGTGATTCCTTCCCATTACTCAACCTCAAATTATACCATAAGGCTACAGTAACCAAAACAGCAGGGAATTAGTATAAAATAGGCACATAGATTGATAGAACAGAATGGAGATCCCAGAAATAAAGCCACATACTTACAGCCAACTGATCTTTCACAAAGTTGACAAGAACATACACTGGGGAACGGACACCCTTCTCATACATGGTGCTGGGGAAAACAGGTTGCTATATGCAGAAGAACAAAAGTAGGCTCCCTATCCCTCAACATATAAAAAAATGAATTAAGATGGATGTAAAAACAGAAACTTTAAAAATACTAGAAGGAAACTTAGAGAAAACTCTTCTGAGCATTGGACTAGGCAAAGAATTCATAACTAAGTCCTCAAAAGCACAAGGAACAAAAACAAAAATAAACAACACAATTAAATTAAAAAGCTTCTGCACAGCAAAATAAATAATCAACAGGCCAGGCGCAGTGGCTCACACCTGTAATCCTAGCACTCTGAGAGCCAAGGCCAAATGATTGCTTGAGCTCAGGAGTTTGAGACCAGCCTGAGCAAGAGCGAGACCCCATCTCTACTAAAAATAGAAAAATTAGCCAGCCGTGGTGGTGTGTGCCTGTAGTCCCAGCTACTTGGAAGGCCGAGGCAGAAGGATCATTTGAGCCCAGGAGTTTGAGGTTTCTGTAAACTAGGCTGATGCCACAGCATTCTAGCCTGGGTGACAGAGTGAGACTCTGTCTAAAAAACAAAAGAAAACTCTAAGAAACAACGGTGATATAGCACATCTTATATTTTCCTGGTTAGAGCTGGAACCCATACTATTAAGTGAAGTTTCCCAAGAATGGAAAAATAAGCACCACATATACTCACCAGCAAACTGGTATTGACTGAGCAGCACCTAAGTGGACACATAGGTACTATAGTAATAGGGTAT
>VSMD01139175.1:0-46233 GCA_008750895.1 Mirza zaza | reverse complement strand
GCGCAGTGGCTCACGCCTGTAATCCTAGCACTCTGGGAGGCCGAGGCGGGCGGATTGCTCAAGGTCGGGAGTTCGAAACCAGCCTGAGCGAGACCCTGTCTCTACCAAAAATAGAAAGAAATTAATTGGCCAACTAAAATATATATATACAAAAAAATTAGCCGGGCATGGTGGCGCATGCCTGTAGTCCCAGCTACTTGGGAGGCTGAGGCAGTAGGATCACTGAGCCCAGGAGTTTGAGGTTGCTGTGAGCCAGGCTGATGCCACGGCACTCACTCTAGCCTGGGCAACAAAGTGAGACTCTGTCTCAAAAAAAAAAAAAAAACAAGGACAAATGACAGATATGAAAGATAGAAAAGGAGATCCAATATCTGCATTGTTAAGTGTTCTTAATGAAGAGAACAGAATTAATTAATGGAAAATATATTTAAATCTATAACCGAAAACTTTCCTTAGGAACACTAGTCACCTATTAGATAGGGATGGGAACTAGAGAGAACTGACTAGTTTTTAATATTTTTTTTTCTTTGCAACCTGGGAGCAAAGATTTAAGTTGCCCTGAATATACACTCCCTACTTTTTTAATATTCTTGATCTTTTAATCTTTATATGTTTTTCCTTTCAAAATAAGTTAGCTTGGCTGCCTTGTCCTCTTGCACTTCACCTTCTTGCTTATACCTGAAACTGTAAGCAAAGCATCCATTTTGGAACCACATGTTAGGCTCACATACAAACTCATGTGAGCAAGCAAATGCACTGAGGATAGCAAAGCAGGAAGGCAGGCTTTCCTTGATGACATTCGTGAATAATGGAATCATCCTTCAAAGTGCCCAACTCCAGATCCCTTGTTATGTGAGAAACAGAAACCCCTTAGTTTTTAAACACCACCATCACAATCACAACCACCACCATGCACACACACACAAAATCCTAAAATAAAGAGAATCTTGAATCTTCAGCCCAAAAAGTACACTATGTCATATAAAATACCACCATTAAGACATATTTTGGTCAAATTATTGAATTTCTAGGATAAAGAGTCAAATATAAAGTCTCAAGGATAAAAGACCCAGATAGGAAAAAGAAATCAGGACAAGGTCAGGGAATAATAAGGCTACTGACTCCTTGCTTCTCCACAGTAACAAAAGGCAGTGTTCATAAGGTCAGAAAGTTAAAAAAGTGTGACCCTAAAATTTCACATCCTGACAAGCTGTCTCTTTGGGAATAAAACAGACATTCTCAAGCAAGCAAGAACTCAAGGAACAGGTAAAATTTCTTTAAGGAATAATAGTTATTGAAGTAACGAAAGATTCAATTAAAGTAGAAAACTTAATTCTTTCAGTTTTACTTATTTCCAAATAATTTCAAGGAAATTAAACCCTGGTAAATAAAAAACACCATGCACAGTATGATTTCATTTTTGTTTGCCTATCTATTCATCCATCTTGCCTTATCTATGTATAAAAAGAGAAATGATTATGGTGCTTCATCAATACTTGGTTTAGGGTGGTGGTATTTTGGGTGATTTTTTTACTTTTTTCTATGTTCTTTTCTGTATTCCTATCATTTTTAATAATAATCACATATGATTATAAAAACAAATTTTAAAATCATAATTAAAAAGTCAGCAAGAGTAGACACATATAACTTGAAAGTACCTGGCTAAACGAATGGCTACCAGAAGCAATATCTTGAAGAATTTGGGGGGAGTCTCCCAGGTGGTCATATGTGTAAGTTAGGTCCACTGGACTACCTAAAAGGGCCACTTTTAAGTCATTATGAAGCCAGCTGAAATAAAAACGTTTTTAGAGTTAAGTAACTAAGTTAAGCATAGTTACTGGTCTCATCAACGCTAAGTGCTGTTTACTGTTTACATCAATGCTAAGTGACTCTTTACTATTACTAAATGTTAAAAGCATACATAGCACATTTAATATAAATACAATTTACTGTATACATTTCAAAATTGTGTTGCACAATATATGCCGAGACAATTACATTCATTAATTTACTGTATAGGAAGGCTAACAATTAAGCAAGCTATAAACAAAGATTTTAATTTCAGAATAACTGATATGTAATTTTTATTTTGTAGTAGTCACACAGCAAGGTCAATTATCTCTTAATTACCCAAAAAACATTTAAACTTAGTTCATGAAAACAAACTACTTCATTCATATTTATTTTCTATTGCAGGGAACTATAGATCCAACTCCTCCAAAAATAAGTAATAAGTGAGGTGATCATATACTCTGGTTTGTCTGAGACAATGCTGGCTATACCTGATACCCGGAAGTGCTTAGCAACTCCCCCTTGCACTTTCAACAGTGCCTCAGTTTAGACAATAAATTATACAGTTGCCCTCTTTATCAAGTTTCTAAGATATAAATAAAAGAGATGAGAGATTCTAACATACAGAATAACTGGCCTCTACCCTTCCAAAAAAGTAAAACAGAGGGCCAGAAGAGTCAACAATGTGTGATTCCAGACTGGATCCTGGGCAGAAAGAATAATTGTTATAAAAGAAATTAGGGGGCCAGGCATGGTGGCTCATGCCTGTACTCCTAGGACTCTGGGAGGCCAAAAAGGGAGTTGGAGACCAGTCTGAGCAAGAGCAAGATCCCATCTCTACTAAAAATAGAAACATTAGCTAGGAGTCCTGGCATGTGCCTGTAGTCTCAGCTACTTGGGAGGCTGAGGCTGGAGGATTGCTTGAGCCCAGGAGTTTGAGGTTGCTGAGAGCTATGATGATGCCGCTGCACTCTACTTGGGGCAACCAACCAAGACTGTCTCCAAAACAAAACAAAAACAAAAAAAGACAATGACTACAAAGAATGACCAATTCTTTACATTTTAAAATAAAAGTTTAAAAATTAAAATAAAAAACGAAATTATGGGAAAGTTGGTGGAATCTGAATATAAACTCTAGATTAGATAATGATATTATATCAATACCAAATTTCTTGATAACTTAAGAAAATGACCCTTGTTCTCAGGAAATCCTCCCTGAAGTATTTAGCGATAGAAGGGCACCATGGCTACAACTAAATTCCAAATGATTGAGAAAATTATATTCACAAATTTATACAAACTGAAAGAGAATCATAAAACCTATATGGCAAAATGTTAACATCAGTTAATCTGAGTGAACATATAAAAATAATATATAAAGCCCATTTAAAGCATCTCAAATTATTTTAAAATAAAAAGCTAACAAAATAAACAAAAAGATCAGCAAATAGGAGGGGGGAATCGACCTATTAGAAATTGTCTTCTGATTATTTTTTGGAGTCTCACAACCACTAACCCTATTAGTAATCAGTTAAAATGTCATTTTTCATATATAAAACAGGAAAAAATTACATAAATATTTTTAAAACCCTGAATAAAAATTATTACCAACCTCTTTCGAATTCTAGCATTAAATAGTGGTGCTTCAAAACGTGGATTTGTACCAACCAGAAGGACAACATCGGCCTCTTCCACGCCAGCAATTGTAGTATTAAGAAGATAATTGGAACGCAAATCTGTGCTAGAAATAAAATATACAAAATGCAAATTTACTTTAAAACTATTACATACCAAGAATCCACAAAATATTGTCATTATCATCAAAGCTATGGCATTCCCAGACAAAAAATTTCATGAAGTATTTCTAAATTAAACCAAAGTTTCACATATTTTTTAATAACTGGATTCTCCTATCTCCTATAGCTCCTGGTTTGATTTTGGTCTATATGTGAAAATAAACTGGGGGGTATATTGGAGAATCCAGGTTGTCACGTATTCACTGATGCCACAGATGTGGTTGTTTTATACATAACTTATAACTAAAAGAAAAAAAGAAAGCCTAGATCCCAGCTTCATATTTCTCACCCAGCTCCTGCAGTGGGGAAGACCTCTTCAGTGCATAAGGTGTCAGAGTCCACTCTATTAAGCAAATCTTTGAGAGCTACTAGGGCTTCAGCATCTACCAAGCCACCTGCAATTGCTGCCACATCCTTGCCTTGAAAACTCTGCAACTAGAAATGGATGGAAAGGATATCACCAAAAACTTACATTCAGCAAAGACCAAAATGAACTGTTCAGAAAATAAAAGGACAATCATTTTCAACTACCAAAAAGTAACAAACTTCAGACTAAAAAGTTTTAGACTATTTTTTAGTTTTACACTATTAATCTAAAAGTGAGAAGCAGAAGAGGTTTATGTGGGGCCAATACTAATGACGCCAGCTTGGAAGGAAGTTGTTTTATATTTAGGAACAAAGGTGCTTCAAAATGAGGTCTGGAGAATGAAGACTGTGGAGTTATGTTAAATGCAACCTCCCCTGAAGTATCTGCTATTCCCTCCAGCCCTTTGTCTATGTTGCCTTTCTCTGACCAGAAACTATCTCCTCCACTTTTGCTCTGGCAAGCTCATAGTCATTCTTACTTAGATTTGCTTAAAAGAATCACCTTCTCTAGAAAGGCATCTTGATACACTAGTCCTAGTTAGGCATCCCTTCCTATGTGCTCTCTCTCATATCACTTTGTGTACAACCACCCATAGCAGCATGTCATAATTGCTGAACTATGCAACTTCCTCTACTACGAGATTGTGTCAGTGGTCTTTATATCCCTGTATCTAGCATATCTGGCATATGGTTCTCAATAAATATTTGTAAAATGGAAAATTAATCATAATCTTGGTAACAGGAAAGAAGGGAAGAGACACACATTCCCTCTCTTCATGGCAAAGATGTTTCTTGAAAATCACAAAAACTATTTATTCCATATTTCAATTTTTTACCATTCCAGCTACACGAGAGAGTGCATCCTCCCAGGAGGTATAAGTTAAAAGCCCCTTTTCGTTTCTGACCATCGGCTCTGTAAGTCTCTGACGTTTTAGCCCATCATAGGCAAATCTAGAAAACAGAAATTACACCATTTGTGGACTCTCCCTAAAGAGGCAATCATGATTTTCAAGTTTAAAATCTACAAGAAATGTTATTTAAATACAGTATTGGACAAAGTGTCAAATAGAATAATAAATACCTACTAAAGTCAGTTGTATCATATTTTCTATATAAACAGCTAAGATTTCAATAGTCTATATTCATTAACTAATTTGCAAATATACATGAGAGTGAGTTCTTTATAAAATTTCCTTTATTTATTTATTTTTTGAGACAGTCTCACTTTGTTGCCTGGGCTAGAGTGCCATGGCATCAGCCTAGCTCACAGCAACCTCAAACTCCTGGGCTCAATAGATCCTCCTGCCTCAGCCTGCCGAGTAGCTGGACTACAGTCATGTGCCACCATGCCCAGCTAAATTTTTCTATATATATTTTTAGTTAGCCAACTAATTTTTTATATTTTTCGTAGAGACGGAGTCTCGCTCTTGCTCAAGCTGGTTTTGAACTCCTGACCTTGAGCAATCCACTGGCCTCGGCCTCCCAGAGTGCTAGGATTACAGGCGTGAACCACCACGCCCAGCCTGAAATTTCCTTTAAATCAAGTGCAAAAGTTAAGGAAATCAATGTAGCATATACCTGGTTTTATCAGAGATCCACTCTTCATTGATGTCCTCATGCATACGTGGCAAGATCCTCATTACTTCTCCAGTTCTTGTGCTAACCACAATATTACTTCCAACTGCATCCATTACATCAATGGATTCTGTCTTTCTGAAAAAATAAACACATATATTTACTATGTTGATTTTGAGAATAAAGACAAAGTTTGTACTACCCAGTTTACCAAAAAAATTATTTTAATAATTCTTTCTAAATTTCTAAAACTAATGGAGCTCACAGGAATTGCTAATAAAAAAATGTATCTCATATTTGAACACATTGCATAAATTCCTCATGCAATAATAAAGGCTTTAAAACTATTATCTGACGCAAAAACCAGTTTCAAGGGGCTCTAACTAGCCTAATCCAGGGCAACTGAAATATTTAAAATAAACAGCAAAAGGGGCAGCATTTTTGGCTATGAGAGATTAAGGAACTTGAAAAATCCTCCCCCCAAAAAGCAAAAAGAAAGCTGGACAAAAATGACCAAAAAAACCCACAATTTCAGTGCTTTGGAACTCTACCAAAGGAGAGGAGAACTCTACAAGAAGAGGAGAAGCTTTTATGCACTGAAAAAACAACTTTACTTTGAATAAGAATGGTAGAAATCTGTGGTGGTTGGGCTCAGTGCAGCTCCTATTCCCCTTCCCATTACCCCCAACTGGAAGTTCTTTCAGGGTGGGGCAATCTGTGAAGATGGAGACAACTCATTTATTTTGGAATAATGGGCAGACTTGTCTGTGGATGTGAAATCTTGGAAGTTGTTCTAAAAGTCTACTAGCCGGCAGCTCTAGTCGTATTTGGGACAAGCATTCCTAGCTGAGGTTGCACATATGTGCAGCTGAAACCAGAGAGGGCTCAACTTCATTCATACCTGGACAACATTGAGAGTGATAGGGCCCAGCAGAAAGTAAAGGCTGGGCAGATTTGAAAACAGCCTGCACTTTGAATATACTCCTCTAATCTACCTACAGACCCCCAGGCAAACAATGGATGTCTTACTGCCTCAAGGTATTTAAACACAATCATTATCTTTTTTTTTTTCTTTTTTTTTTGAGACAGAGTCTCACTTTGTTGCCCAGGCTAGAGTGAGTGCCGTGGCATCAGCCTAGCTCACAGCAACCTCCAACTCCTGGGCTCAAGGGATCCTCCTGCCTCAGCCTCCCAAGTAGCTGGGACTACAGGCATGCGCCACCATTCCCGGTTAATTTTTTCTATATATATTAGTTAGCCAATTAATTTCTTTCTATTTATAGTAGAGACGGGGTCTCGCTCTTGCTCAGACACCACATGTACACCATCAAATTGGTATTAACTGATCAACACCTAAGTGGACATAACATTTACTGGGCGTCAGGCGGATGGAGGGGGAGGAGGGGATCGGTATAGACATACATAATGAGTGTGATGCGCACTATCTGGGGAATCAACACGCTTGAAGCTGTGACTGGGGGGTGGGAGGAAGGAAGAGAAAGGCAACACACGTAACCTAAACATTTGTACCCCCATAATATGCTGAAATTGAAAAAAAAAAAGACCTGCGGCTGATTAATGAGGCTGCAATGACTCTCCACTCAGTGGTACCGAATCCATATACTCTCCTGGGCCTCATTCTTCTTGATGCTTCCTGGTTCTCCTGCCTGGACTTAAAGGATGCTTTCTTCTGCATATGGTTCGCTCCGAAGAGCCAGCCACTGTTTGCCTTGGAGTGGGAGGATCCTCAGACTAAAAGGAAAAGCCGGCTGACCTGGATGCAACTACCACAGGGATTTAAAAAAAATTCACCAACTCTATTCGGGGAGTCTGTAGCCACTGAGCTCATCTCCTTTCCGTGAGAAGAAACCCACTGCACACTTCTACAGTACATTGATGACATCCTTCTAGCAAGCTAAACCAGAGACGACTGCCACCGGGAAAGCCGGTGCCTGCTCCAATTGCTCACTGATAAAGGATACAAAGTCTCCTGGAAAAAGGCACAGATCTGCAGGCAGCAGGTAAAGTACCTCGATTTCCACATCACTCAGGGGCGCCGGACACCGGGACATGAGCGTAAGCACACCATCTGTACAATTCTCAGGCTGACCAGTCAGAGACAACTCAGAGAATTCCTCGGAGCAGCCAGATTCTGCTGAATCTGGATCCCAAGTTTCTCCCTAAAGGCCAAGCCTCTGTAGGAAGCCCCTACCTGGGCCTGAAAACAAAGAATTAGAATGGGCCGAGAGTCAGGAATAGGTTTTCCAGGAAATAAGACTTACTAAAAAGAGTCCCTGCACTAGGGCTACCGGATGTCACCAAAGACTTTAACCTGTTTGTACACGAGAAGAAACAAGTGGCTCTGGGGGTTTTGACTCAAACTGTGGCCCCGTGGCAGAGACCAGTGGCTTACTTGTCAAAACGATTGGATCCAGTGGCAGCAGGATGGCCATCTTGCCTCTGTGCACTGGCGGCCACCATCCTGCTAGTGAAGGAAGCAGACAAACTCATACTGGGACAAAACCTCCATATGCGAGTCCCTCATACAGTGATATCTCTAATGACCACCTCAGAGCACCAGTGGCTCTCAAGCAACCGGTTAGCACAATACCAAGGACTGCTATACAAAAACCCGAGGGTCACCCTGGAGACTGTGCAGATCTTGAATCCTGCCACCCTCCTGCCCACCAAGTCAGGGCCCCCGGACCATGATTGCACTGAGGCAGTAGAGGAAGTCTATGCCAGCCAGCCAGATCTGAAAGACAGTCCTCTGCTGGCACAGGACTTGGAACTCTACACAGATGGCAGTAGTTTTTTTTGAACAGCCAAGAAAAAAATTGCAATTTATTAAGATTCAACAAAGCGTTGCACTTTTGAAAGCAACTTTCAGTGCATGTTCTTCAATAATCACATTCTATGAGGAAAAACATTAAGAGTCACAAACTTGTTTTCTAATCTGAGAGTTACAGACATCTTAAATTCAAAATAAAGATAAAAAACAAAACAGAACAACAAAAAAAAGCAAACAAACCCAACAAAATCTGAAAACAAGCAGATTCTTTACTTCCATCCCCAATTTTAAAACATCAGGAGTTTTTCTACAACTCCATGCTAACTGGCAGCACGGGAGCTGTATGTCTGGGTACACGCACACACGCATATATTTGATATACATATGCAGGTACACATACATCAAATATACAGATGCATGTAATATCTAATGGCAATGGCTGTAATATCTACAGCCACTCTGAGAAAGGTTCGTTCCGCTAAATACACTACTGAACTCGAGAAGAAAAGTCTTGAACCCAGTTTGTGCATAGTTCATGATCCTCTATAAAACCAGCTTTTGTTGACCTGCAATCTTGCAGGACTTTTGTTTTTTGTTTTTTGTTTTTTTGTTTTGTTTTGATAAAACCATTAAAAAGCTAATTTAAAAAAATGTAATGCACAAGTTTCCTGATCAAGCAGGCAGGGAGCACAATGTTCATATATTTTTTTTTTAAAACATACTCGAGGGTATGTTATTCCATTGTCTTTCTTCCTTGCAAAACAATCAAAGCATTGATCATTTTTAAAACATAAAGCAATTTTTAATATATAAAGCACTCTTCAAACATCTATTTCTTTTGAGTCCATTATTTGGTAAATATGTAACTGCTACACATTAGAGATTAGGTATTTTTGCCTTTGTGGGTTTTTTTCTCTTTTTTCTTTTTTCTTTTTAAATAACATCTTCAGTGCTAGGAGTTGGGTGTAAAAATACATGAAATGGTGTGGAGCTGCCCTCGGGAGCCCTGGCTTTCCTGAGAGCGCGTCTGGCATGTGCAAGACAGTGGCCACAATGCCTCGTCACTTTGAAGAAGGGGTGGAAACAATCAACAGAGTCCACGGTGACCGCCGAGGGGGACAGCACTGACCGATCCCAGAGCTCTGAAGTAGCGCATCTGCATTCTGAAAATAGGTTTCTTTACAATGGAAGTATTTTTTTTCTTTTTAAAATTCCTTTTTAATTTATTTTTTTTAATTTAAAGTCTGAAGGAGAAAAAAGGTCTGTAAATAGGTGGGAGCCCAAACCAGATGGCAGTAGATTTATCCAGAATGGGAAACGACTGGCGGGCTTCGCAGTCACCACAGTCGATGAGGTCATCATGTCACCTCCCTTGCCCCAAAGGTGGCCGGCACAAAGGATGGAGCCATGGGCCCTCATCCAAGCCCTCGGGCATGCCCGGTGTAAGAAGGCAAACATATATACAGACTCTAAATATGCCTTTACCACAATACATATCCACGGGGCAATATACAGGGAGATGGGACTGCTGACTGCAGGTGGAAAGGAGATAAAAAATAGGGGTGAAATCCTTCAACTGCTGGAGGCAGTTTGGGAGCCAAAAGAAATTGCGGTAGTCCACTGTCTAGGGCACAAGAAGGGCACAGATCCAGTTGCCACCAGCAATCGCCTGGCAGACCAAGCAGTCAAAAATGCAGCCACCTGAGAATGTTCAGAGGACAACATTGCAACCCAACGCCAAATCTTGTTGGCACCCGAGTGGCCCAAAGAATCAAAAGTGTGCCCCAGCGGAGAACCAGTGGGCAGAGCAGGAGAAGGCCAAGAAGGACGCAGACGGGTGGTGGCACCTACAGAACCATAACATCTTTATCCCCAATAAGTTAGCATACCCTATTGTCTCCCAACATCACAACCTGACTCTCTTAGGGAAAACAGCCCTCACGCAGCTACTTGCCCAGTACTACTACATTGCCAAACTTCCATCCATTGCTGCAGCAGTCTGCACCCGCTGCCAGACCTCTGCTAAAAACAATGCAACAGTCAGGCTGAGACCCACCCCAGGAATTCAGTACACTGGAACCTCTCCGTTCGAGGATGTGGAAGTAGATTTCACAGAAGTAAAACCATGGTAGGGCTATAAATGCCTGCTGATAGTGATATGCACCTTCTCAGGCTGGGTGGAGGCAGTCCTATCCGGACTGAAAAGCCTAGGGAAGTAGCAAAGCTTCTATTGAGAGAGATTATCCCCAGGTACGGTCAGCCACTCTCCTTTGTCAGTGACAATGGATCAAACTTCACTGCGGAGGTCATACAAACCCTCACCAATGCACTAGGAATCAAATGGAAACTACACACAGCCTACGGGCCACAGCTCAGGGAGGGTGGAGCCCATGAACCTCAAGAGCTCAGACTCTCAAGACCACTCTAGCGAAGCTGTCTCAGAAAACACAATTACCCTGGGTAGACATGCTAAGTCTAGCCCTGTTCAGAGTCAGGTGCACAATGGAGCCCACAGAATATTCACCCTTTGAAATCCTGTTCGGTAGACCTCCCCACTCATCAATCGATTCAGGGGACACATTAGACAACTAGGGGAATTGAATATAAAAACATACCTCCAAGCCTTAGCCAAAACTATGCACCATATCCACCGCACTGTCCTAGAAAAAATACCTATCGCCCTGGATCTCCCTGTCCACCCCCACCAACCTGGGGATCTAGCCAGGGTAAAAGACTAGAAAAAAATACCCCTAGAGCCCACCTGGAAGGGTCCCCATACCGTGATACTAGTTACCCTCACTGCTGTTAAAGTTGCAGGTATCACTCCATGGATCCATCACTCCCGGGTGAAAAAGGCCGAACCAGACAACAAAACTCATCTCTGGACTGCACATCAGGACCAGCAGAACCCACTGAAGATCCAGATTAACCATCTCCCAATGAGGACAGCCACACCCAGGATGGAACAGGAGTAAATGGGAACGCGGGCCCTGGCCTTCATTGTGGGTTGTAGTGACCTTACTGGGGATTGGACTCTTCTCGGTAGCTCCAGGAGATTGGACTGGGCTGCAGAGGGTGTCTCCAACTGTGGTATTTTGGCTCATTATAGGATGTCTACTCCTGCCTTAGTCCCTACCCTCCTCTTGGTTGGGGCACTCGACCTAACAACTATGGCAAAGAAAGCCTGCCCTGAGGCTTGTCATGCTAGGACCTGAATTCCCTCCACTAACGGATTACTCGAGGCTTCTGGACCACAGGAGGTTTCACAGTCAGCACCTACATGCCAAAGACATGTTATAGTCAGGCTCAGGTGTGCCACAGCAGGGAAAGAAATACTGGACTGGCACCATTACAGCCCCCTGCATACTGAGTGCGATTATAAAATTCATAGAGACATAATGGCCTTAGGAGACTATCACCCACTGGGAAATAATGCCCTATAATAGACATATAAGGGCATCAAAGGGGGGAATGGTAAGGAAAACCCCAATCTTATTACTTGGCGCATCCACCACCTGAGACCCCCTCCCCTTGGGGAAGACCCACATCAGCATAATACTAACCTATTACCTGGCGCATCAACATAATACTAACCTATTACCTGACACATCAACTAACCTATAACCTGGCAGCCCATAAGCCACCTGAGACCCCACCCCTCAGACTACCTCAACTTAATAAAAGTGGGAAAAATCGGGTAGACGGGGCTCAGAATTTGGTGGTGAGACCCCTCTGAGCGCACCGACAAATAAACTGATTCTCCAACTCTCCGAGGGCCGCTCGGTTTATCCTTGGAACCGCCTGCTGTAACACTTGTGGTAACAGTATTTTAGATGCTGCTTCCCTAAATGACTCTTCCCTGACCTCCACAAACCTATGCTCCAGTTTAAATCAGGGTCCCTGCTCCACACTTTTCACTTAGAGCAATTTTTAGTTATATATCTGAAGGCTTATTTCAGGAATGTCTATCTCCCCCTTGAAGCCATAATTTTGTTTACTTTTTATACTCCTAGAGCCTAGCCCAGTGCCTGGCAAATACTAGGGCTCAATAATATTTATTGGCCAACTAAAAGACTATTCAGTGGGTTTTGATAAAGGCATTCATGACCATGGGCATCTTGGCAATAACTAACATTTATTTTTACCTGAGAGAGCAAAGGTGCATTTGAGAAGAGAATTGGATTTCCTAATTATCATCAAATCCATTAGTCCCCGTTTCAGTTCCTTTTTATTATTGTTGTTATTAAAGGTGTTAAAAGAATGTTGAATATACCTAGGAATGCCAGCCTCACTCCTGAGAGATGTGTTAAATCTGTTCAGCCACTTAATTACACCAGGACTTTTGACTGACAACAGGCCCCACTTCACTTCCAGGGAAAGATGATGAGATTTTTATCCAAACTATTATCAGGAACAAACAAGTTCACCGTAAACCATTGTTGTTTAATCATACGTTACTTATAATTAAAACCAGTTTACCTCACTCCACTCAAAAGGAAGCAAGTACCAACCACATCTAATTACCTAAGTAACATTTAACACATATGGTAATACCTAACATTTCCTGAGTACTTGATAAGTCCAACACAATGCTAAGCGACTTCACATGCACTTTCACATTTAATTCTCACAACAATCCTGTGAAGTACTATTATTATTTCCAGGAGGCTGAGAGAGGTTGGACAATTAGCAAAGGTGGTGAGGACCAGACTAGACCTCTGGGTCTCTCTGACCTCAGGACCTTCCTTCTCACCCCCGAAACACGAAGTGTCTCTAGTAATTATCTTCCTGACTAAACTGTGAGAGCCTAGAGGACAAGGACTACCTTTTACTCATCTGTATCTATAGCAGGGGGCAGAGTCCAGTAAGACTCAGTAAGTGTCTAGTGAATGAAGGAGGAAGTGCTTTCTCGATCATCAAAACTATATTATGTTTAGTATGATTTTAATGTTAAATATACTTAACTATAATATATAATGTATAGAAATAAAATACAGAAAAACATTTATATAATAAGACAATTAAATATATAAATATATGTTACTATTTCTATTAAATTATTAATCCATGTGTTATGTCGACACAGAAGAAACAGCCATTTTGTTAGGTGAAACATGCTCAAGTTCAAATAATAGCACTTTTATATTTTACAATCTAAGAAAAAAGCCATGTCAACTCTTACTTATATAAATAAAATGCTTCATTACCAGATTTTTCCACTTAACTAGAGGTTTATCATTATCAACTGCTAAACAGAAAGTTGTATGAAAAAGTAAGGATATTATATTTATAGGCACTTTCTTGTAGGTTCAATGACCTAACTTTATGTTTTATTATTTTTCATGCCATTAGGGACAATATAGTCCTAATGAGAATTCAAACAAGCACATATATAAAGACTTGGCTTAGACTCTCCATCTTTTTTAAGCTTCCAGGGTGCACACCTCCTTCCAAGGTCCTTCTCCATGAAGTCCTCCCCTTTTAATATTAACTCTACCTTTATTCCATACCCTGACTCACCCAAGTGTTCCTCAAAGCATTTTTGTAATGATTAAATTACATATGTTTATAGTGATCATTTTTGTTGAATATTAGTCTCTACTATATCTGATTATGTAAAGTATTTGAAATATTTCAAATACTTGTTGTAGTTACAAATACAAATTTGAAGTATTTCAAATATTAATATTTGAAATGGAGGAATTATTCCCAACTCACTCAGTTATTATAGTAGGTGACTGGTTAACTGTGAATTGATAGTGACATTTTTGTTTTTGCATAAAAAAGAAAAACACAAAATGAGCACTTTGGAGAGTAATTTTGGATGCTGTTTTAAGCATATGTGAGATCTGCTTTGCTTCTGCATGTATCCGGAAGGAAGACTGTGACCGTTCTTTATTGATTTCTTAATGTGCTAATCTTTATGAAATGAATTACTTTGTTTCACCATGCTTGGAACTTTGTCATCTAGGGATTATCTTTTTGCCAGTGATACCAACAAGGCCTCCTGTTTTTGGTGTTCCAAGAATATCTACCTAACCCACTGGTGGGCCTGAGTGGAATTTTAAAACTCTATTCAAAGCAAAGTCCACTTGGGAACTTCCTGATCCCAACTGGATTGGCCTGGCTTTGAGCATAGCTCTATTATCAGGCCTGGTTAAATTCTGAAATCCTATATGTATATCAGCAACACTGAGATTACTGGTTTTGAAGACTTAAGTAAGAACCCTCATTGCATATTTGAGTTACATGTGGATTCCCAAGACGACAGTAATTGGCAGTGTTGTCAAGAATAGAATAGTGAAAAATGTAATGCGCAGCAGGGTGGGGTGGCTTATGCCTGTAATCCCAGCACTAAGGAGGCCAACGTGGGAGGATCACTTGGGGACAAGAGTTCAAGACCAGCCTGGGCAACATAGCAAGACCCTGTCTGTACAAAAACTAAAAAATTAAGCAGGGCATTGTGGGGTGTACCTGTAGTCCCTGCTACTCAGGAGGCTGAGGCAGACAGAGGCTTGCTTGAGCCCAGGAGTTTGAGGCTGTATTGAGCCACGATCATGCAACTGCACTCCAACCAGAGCAACAGAGTGAGACCCTGTCTCCAAAAAATAAAAAATATAAAAAAGTAAAGGGTAATATAAATATATTTTTATTGTAACCTGAACATTTCCCAGTTGACTGTGGGTACAAATCAGGTAGTATTCAGAGTTGTAACAGCAGATTCATTGGGGCATACCCACTGGCTGGCATACTGCCCACCGTGATTGCCCAATAAATATATCACAACTTTTTACTTGTAAACTGAAATTAGAAGTGCCTTCTGGTGATAATATGTTGTGATTCTATAACACCCTTCTAAAAACATGCTGTTGAATACTCCAGGGTTAAAAGTACAACACTTAGAACTATTTTATTCCATAGTTATGATGGAATTTCTATTTTTAAAAATCAAAAGTAGCCTTTAGTCATCTTCATCATTCCTGTTTTCATCCCGCAATATCATGCCTTATTTCAGGAAGAAATATCCTTCAGTATATCCAACATATTTTGTTGTTCTACTGACTAATGAGCTTATGTTCCCAACCATTTGCCAGGTTTAGTTTATAAGAAGTATGACAAGGAGACAGTTATAAGATGATTGATTCTGTCCCTGGCTGAAAAGTCATCTGTTTCCCACTTGTGGTTTGGGGTATTTATACTATCTTTTGAACCCTGCCTTTTAGATTAGATAGAAAGAGAAAGTCCATTCTCAGATACATTTTTGAGAAAATTAACACCATATAACAGCTTAGATGAGGTTATTTTATATCCAGTTGTATTTTAGGCTTCACTACCCCTTGAGCATCATGGATATCAATTAAATTGTGCTTGTGTAATGGGTATGGGAAGTAATTGATTATTTAACACAGAATTTGTAACTTTTTCTTTGAAAAATAAGCACTTGCTATCAGTTTATGGTAGGTAATACAAAATATGAAAGTTCTTTGTGTTAATTTAAATTGTAAGTCTGTGAGTGATTTTTAACATTTTAATTTTTTTAAATAATTTTGGAATATTCTAATCTGTTTAATTTCTTAAGGAAGTTGCAATGTTACTTATAAATTAAGTCTATACAGTTGTTGGAGCAAAATATACTTGTTTCTTCTAGAAAACTTGTCAGTGTTCTAATGATGGGGTCCTATTATCAGAATATTTCTCTACTGTTTTTAAAATACTGCAAAGGAAAAAAAAGGAATGAAGGTAGGCAGGCAGGAAGAAAGGAAAGAAGGAAGAAAAAGGGGGGGGACTACATGAAAAGAAGGATTATAGAAATATAATCAAATAAAACTCGGCCTTAATAAGTCACAAAAGAGAAGCTTAATGAAAAAGGAAATAAACAGCAAATAAAGTATTTGACAAGAATTTTCCACATAATATTTAGTCATTCCCACAACAAACATGAAGTAGGAATTATTATCAGTATTTTAACCACAAGTAAATTGAAACTCAGAAAGTTAAATAACTTGCTCAAGGTCACACAGAGAGGAAGAGACTGAGTAGGACTCCAACTTCAGGTGTAAATGACTTCAAAACAGCCCTATTCTGTGCACCTCATATAAACATGATTCAACTCAAGCTCAGATCTCATAGTAACTAACCAATTTTGAAGGTTAGATGCCTTACTTACATAGCATAATCCTCCATTTGAACCTCGTCTGTACATTTCTGCTCTGATTCATACATCTGGAAAACTATGAGCCAGTTTTTGCCACAAATCTGTTTGTATGAGTCAATGAGGAGCCTCCTGAGACAAAATTGGTTCTAAGGGGGGAAGAGTAGGGATAAGATTTGTCCAATTGCAAAGTCTTAGTCCTCACAGTGGAAGACTGAGCCAAAGACAACTAGTTCCGAGCAATAGGAGGCAAGGCTTTATATATAAATACTCGAAGATTTTGGCACATGGCAGCCCAACTTTCCTACCATATCTCTACCAGATACATGGGAGAGCAGCACCCCCACCAACTCACCACAGCCACAACACTGCTCTGATCCTAGGAGAGTGCCTGTTATGGGTCATAAGAAGGTTCAGATCCTAGTGGAGAACAAGAGTGGTGCCTAAAAGAAAGCCCAGGCACGGAAAAAGAAGAGGAAGTAGTTGCTGGAGGAAGGTCAGAAATGGTGGTTCTCAGAGAAGACTGCCCAAAGCAGGAGAAGGAGAAAATGGCTCTTTGCCATTTTTTAATTAACCAACTTGATGGTTAAGCAAATGTAAGCCACCCTCGATGACTGCATGAAATGGATCTGGGCTTCTGCTCCATTGGGAGTAGAAGCCAGTAATGCCCACAGGAAATATATGCACCTCATTTAATACTCATTGCAACCTAATGAGGTCTTAATATGCCACCTCCACTTTATAGATTTATTTTAAAAAAAGAAAACTAAAGAAATGAGGCTCAAAAAGGATTAGGAACTTGCCAAACTGACAGCAAAATTAAGTAATTCAGTGAGGGCATTACATCATCAACATGGCGGTATAGAAAGTCCTAGATTATCCTTCTTCCCCCTCCCTGCAACATACCAATTCAGCAAAACTTCACTGAAAAATTCTCTTTATGAAAAGTCGGAAACTAATTGAAAGCTTCTGTACCCCCCAGAGAATGTGACATCAGACTCACTGAAGTCAGTAGGGAGATTCAGGACATTCACCAGAGACCCTGCCCAACCCAGCACCACATGATCAGGAAAAGACACACTGGCTCATAACTTCCACCAGAGGAGGGGAGGGTTGGTTCATGTGTCCAGCCCGGGAGCTTTTGTGGGGGCTTCCCAGAGAATTAGCCTTTGTCTTGCCAGTCCTGGATGTCTCATGGCCAGGTATACTTTGGTTTAGCCACCCAGAAACAAATGGAGGCAGGGTCTCGGGCTGACAGCTGCCACTGATCCTTCCACCTGTGCAGCACAGAGTAAGTGGAAGAAAAATTCCAGTTTTCAGTTTCTCCCAGAGAAGGGAGAATTGGTCCATGTATCCAGCATCACAACTTCTCCCATATGTCAAAAAAACCATCACCTGTCTCAGCAGTCTTAAAGTTCTAATGTATCTGACACAGTCTGGCCACCCAGGGAAGAATGCAGGGAGACCTGGACTGATAGACACCACAGAGCCTTACCCCAGTGCACCCCATTTCAACAAACAACAACAGATTACACCTTTATCTGAAGTTCATATGGAATATTCTCCAAAAGAGATCATATCTTAGGTTACAAAATATGTGTTAAATTTAAGAGACTCAGAGTATCATACCAAATATCCTTTCAGGACACAAAGGAATGAAACTAGAAATCAGTAACAGAAGGAAAATTGGAAAATTCACAAATACGTGGTTTTCACATTTTTAAATGTTTTCTTGTTAAAGAAAAATAGGAATAATCCTAGCACTCTGGGAGGCCGAGGCGGGCGGATTGTTCAAGGTCAGGAGTTCGAAACTAGCCTGAGCAAGAGCGAGACCCTGTCTCTACTATAAAAAGAAAGAAATTAACAGGCCAACTAATATATATAGAAATAATTAGCTGGGCATGGTGGCGCATGCCTGTAGTCCCAGCTACTCGGGAGGCTGAGGCAGGAGGATCGCTTAAGCCCAGGAGTTTGAGGTTGCTGTGAGCTAGGCTGATGCCACGGCACTCATTCTAGTCTGGGCAACAAAGTAACACTCTGTCTCAAAAAAAAAAGAAAAATAGGAATAAGAAAAGAGAAGAATATGTCACAGAGACTATGTGTAGTCTGCAGAGCCTACAATAGCCTAAAATATTTACTATCTGGCCCTTTACAGAAAGTTTCCTGACCCCTATTAAATCTTTATGTCCAAACCTGGAAAGATTTCCAAGTAATGGACTGGTATTATCATATTTATGTTTTTTTAAATTCTTAGATATATGTGTATACCTATATAAACAAATATAAGTATACACACACACATAAATACATACACAGACAAAAGACTGAACCAAAAGCTGGTAAACTGCTGTCACATTTCCTCTGGGGAGCAATGGGGGAACAGATTGGGTCAGGGTAGACATTCACTCTCTACAGACGTCTGTTTCATTCTTATCTTCTGCAAAGAGAATATATTTATGTATTACTTTTATAATTTAAAATGAGTAAAAAGATAATATTTTGATGAAAGTTACTAGAGTATATATGGCAGATTAACTCTCTATATCCACCCTAATCTCTTTCTAATGTGCCCTCTCACATTGGAAAGAATGAAAGACTAAAAGAAAAAATCCTAAATTTCTCAGACTTCCTCACAGCTAGAATGCAACAGGGATGAGATTTAGGTTCCTCAGATCAGATTATGATATAGGAGCCCTGCTTTTTTGTTTCTACATTTCTGCTTTAAAAGTGGTCACAGAGGGGCCGGGGGTGATGGCTTCCACCTTTAATCCAAGCACTCTGGGAGGCCACTGGGAGGAGGATTGCTTGAAGTCAGGAGTTTGAGACCAGACTGAGCAAGAGCAAGACCCTGTCTCTGAAAAATAGGAAGATTAGTAGGGCCACGGTGGTACATGCCTGTAGTCCCAGCTACTCAGGAGGCTGAGGCAGGAGTATCACTTGAACCCAGGAGTTTGAGGTTACAGTGAGCTCTGCCACTGTACTCTACCCAGGGCCACAGAGCAAGACTTTGCCTCAAAAAGAAAAGAATGGTCACACAGGGATGTGGTTTCTCTGAGGGAAAACAGCAGCATCCAGGCACTAGCTGTCACTGTGCAGAGAAGACTACCACAGGTGTGGGCGGTGCTGGAGCTGGTAGTTGTGGAGGCAGGTTTCTCTTCGTGGTGACTTCCTGTCTGAATGAGTGATGGTATGATTTCATAGCCAACAACTACTGTGGCAGCTTCCCAATTCAGCAAATGGCTTCCTAACAACAGAACATACAGCAGCTTCCTTGGGGCCCTGATTCTGCAGTGTGGCTTTGAGATTCATTTGTGAACACTCAGCCTAGAATCTGTTTTTTCAGCCCTCCAAATTGTGATTATTTTTTTACTTAAACCAGCTTGAATACATTATTTTCTCTAAAAGTGAACCCCTATCAATACAGTAACCTATCTGAGTCCTGTAACAGAGGGCTATGAAGGTAAGGAAGGAATTTGAAGGAGGTCACATATATTTTTTCTATTAACAATTCTCACAGCAATATATCAGGTAGGATTCTCACTTTAGAGGAGAGAAAATAGGCTAAAGGAGATAAATTCCCTGGGTCAGTGTCATATAATTATTAAATAGCAGAACTAGGACTTGAACCCATATCCATCTGAGTAGAAAACTATGTTTCCCATACATATAAAAGCACATATGTTAGCTTGGCGATCATGATCCTGAGGCTCATTATGCAGGTGGTGGTGGCGGTGGTGGTTGTTGTTATCATTATCACTTTAAGTACAAATCCACATATGAATTAATAACAGGTCAGGGGTCGCATGTTTGTATATTTAAGGGACCCAGGGTATTTCTCTTCAAGTACACCTATGGTTTTTAACCTTTTGGAGGGGGGTCACAAACCCCATTAAGAATCTGATGAAATTATAGATCCTTTCTCCAGAAAAAGCTGACACTCAATTTTAGAGAGTTTATGTACACAAGTTAAAAATACATTAAATAAATGTTATTTCTTTGAGCTTCACTGAGTCCTGAAATTTTAAGAGTCTGCCTGATCTTAAAGCAGCTCTTTATGAATTTCATCCTTCCAAAGAACTGAGTCAAACAATCTCCCTAATGAACTTTTCTTAGCAGATTCATCTCTTCAAATCATCCCCAATTCTAGGCTTTCCTCAAGGTGTCAGAAGCCCTTATCTCTGTGTCATTCCCACTGACAAGGTTCTACCCAAGTTCAAATATGACAGAACATCTAGTCTCACACAGTATCTGCCATCTTGCTTTTGCTGTTTGGGAAAATATCCCTTTGTGCCTGGTTAGTCCGTGAATGCATTTAGCATGCATCCACTCCTTTGAATGAAGCAACTTAGAGAATGTGGAAAATAATCACAGCTGTCTCAGTATCTTAGAAAAATGCATTATTCTCCAGGCCACATGAGCCTAGACGTTAAAAATTGTCAAAAAGACATAACCTAAAAGCACAGCCTCTATTCCATTCTCATCTGTGAGGGAGATCCAACCCTCCTACAAATTCCTCCCAAACAGTGCCACTTATTTCTCTATGGGTGCCTCCAAGGTATCCTTCAAGCAACCTTCCATTTGCCTTACTCAGCATTTATAGCTGGTGCCAGGGCCTCTGAAGCTACCAGAATGTTGCAAGGTGACTATCCTTCTTGCTTTCACTCTGTGAGTTCTGGTGTCCACTGCCTGCTCCAAAAGCATCCAATAAGAAAATTATCCTTCCATTGGATGGAAGTAAAAATACATAAAAGCAAGCTTACTACAGTCACTTCTGCCTTCCAAGAGATCACAGCACATGCACAATTCTCATCAAAGGGCAAAGAAATTTCTTTATTGCTTTCATCTACAAACAGACACTGGTGGAGGAGACAGGAAAAGGAAAACTGAAATTTCAAAAACACAGCTCCTCTGTGTTGCTAAAATGTGTGATACAGAGTATATGGTCCATTGTTTTCGCAGAGAGATTAATGAGACTTCAGCTATAAGACGAAAGGCCTGAAGAACTAAGAGAGAGTAGAGAATTTAAATTGGTGGCAACCCAGGAAATACAGATACTAGGTATTTTGATTTAGCTTTTCCCTAGAAGCAGTATCTAAGGAAGGGCTTGATACAGGCAGTTTGCTTGGGAGGTGTTGCCAAGGAAACAGAAATGAGGGGGTGGGTAAAGCGAGAGAGAGGAAAGAAAGAGAAGTCCATGGAGGTTATATGCTTTTGGTTTTTGAATTTAATTTTGTTTTTTACTTGACAAATCATAATTGTACATATTCTTGAGGTTCCTAGGTCAGTGTCATATAATTATTAAATAGCAGAACTTGTTCCTAGTATGTTTTGATAGGTATAGTGATAATGTATAGTGATCAGATCAGGGCAATTAGCATATTCATCATCTCAAAGATTTATCATTTCTTTGTGTTGTGAACATTCAATATTCTCCCTCTAGCTATTTAAACTATGTAATATATTACCGTTAACTACAGTCATCTTACAATGCTGTCTGTTAATGAGGGGAGTACTAGTGCTGAGGACTCTTCAAGAATATGCTACAGAATTGTCCTGCTGGGAGACCAGGAAGCGGGGTTGTTTATCTACCTAGTTATGTCCCTCCCTCAGTTGATGGTTAGTACTGGGGTATTAACCCCCTTGTCCTGGGCCTCAGGAAGCTCCCTGGTGTCCGAGAAAGCCCTCAGGAAGTGAGGGACTTCTGGCCTTGAGATTGAGGAATGGTCAACGTGCTCATAACTGGTCACCAAAATGGCAGGTGGGCTCAGAGTAGTCAGGTTGCTCTGTGGTAAGGTAGACTCTTCAGGAAAGGTTGAGCAATAGGGTGGTATAAGACCATTTCTGGGCTCTAAACACACAATCAAACCTGCCACACATATGAATATCTTACATGAGGGCATGTGTGAGAGAAAGCAGGAGAAAGAATCATGGGAAAATGCCTGAGTCCCAAATCGGGGCCCCTGGAGAAAAGGGTTGAGGGGGAGATGGGGAGGTCAGTGGGAGCAGGAGCGAGAGGTGTCCATGGCGACGGCTCACAGCAAGCTCAAAGAGCAGGGTGCTCCCAGAGAGGCTTCAAAGTAAGGTCTCCTGGTCCTTTTCATGTCCTACAGAGGTTAATAGTAGAACAACTCCCCATTTTCACCTGATATTTATTGCAGCTCCTTTTCCCAGGACCCAGAGCTGGTTGAGGGCAATCTGAGTAGCAGACACCCACCATACTCCCCTCAAAGTCTTGCCTTCTCTTGCCCCCCAACACTTGCCCTCTCACTGTCTTTGAACCAAACCCATAATTTCAACTTTTTCTTCCCTTTATGTGATTCTTTTCTACAAGGCTCCTCATTCAAAAAGACCAACCCCCTGGCACACATCAGCCTTCCAGATCATGCCCAAGCAAGTCTGAAGCCTGAAATGCACCTAGCTTAGGATATCCAGCAGGGATCCCCGCTAGGAACCTGCTGAAAGTGTAGAGGGGATCAGCCCCCAGCACAGTTGGCTAATTGCTGCCTCACAGAAGTGTATCTGTGTGTCAGCAGTTCTGTCAGCACTCTTAGGGACAGACCCTGTGGTGAGCCAGAAAAAGCTGTTTTTCTGTCCATTGGAAAATATTTCTAAGACAAAGCCTGGTCCACTAAAGCATTAGCTAGGATTTTAGGTCATGGGCAAATTAATCACATTCCTTCACAGTGGGGCTCCACGGAGGGAAAGTGGGAGAGTTGCTAAGTGGATAACTGCATTGCCTGAATAAACGCACCAAGATCACAGCAGGCAACAAATCCCAGATCCTGCCTGAAGATGGGGAAGGAGCTCCAAATATTCCATCATGCTTGGTTCTCAGAGTTTCCAGGCTTGGACTGGGCCAAAGTTTCCAACCATGTAACTCTCCTTAATAGTGCTGTCTGAGTGCATACCAAGTCCTCTACAGACTTCCTAAAGTTTGGAGTATCCCATCCCACCTCGGCCACCAGCCCTTCCCTCTCTGATATTAGGGCCTATAGATGGGACCACCTTCTGCTGGTAAAACCCATTTTAACAGAGAAGGAAGGGGTGGGGAGCATGATGCTACAAAAAGGGGGGTCTATTTTTAACTTCCATTCCTGTGAAAAAATAAGTAAAATCCTTCTCTGAAAATACAGAACAGTGGTCCTACCAGAGAGAACAGAACAGGTGCTGCAGGAACAACCCAGCCATTCTTGGAGTCAGCAGGCAAAAGCCAACAGTCACCTGCAATTGTCCCTGCCACATGAGACACAGAAAACGGTGGGGCACAGCAATGGAGAAGGCATACTGGGTGGCACTAACTTCTCCTCTGGCCACACTGGTAAGGTACTATTGCCAACATCTTTCTAATTGAAAGCTTCTATCAGAATTCATAAAACATCATTTATATTTTATTGTGTTAAAAAGTATTGGCTAGGTATAGTGGCTCACACCGGTAATCCTAGCACTCTGGGAGGCTGCAGTGGGAGGATCACTTGAGGTCAGGAGCTCAAGACCAGCCTGAGCAACAGTGAGACCTCATCTATAGAAAAAATAGAAAAATTAACTGGGCATGGTGGCTCATAGTTCCAGCTGCTAGGGGGTTGGGGGGACTGAAGCTGGAGGATCACTTGAGGCCAGGAGTTTGAGACCAGCCTGTAGTCCCAAGTCCCAGCTACTAGGGAGGCGGGGGCGGGGAGGGGGGTTGGTCAGGCAGAGGATTGCTTGAGCCCAGGAGTTTGAGGTTACAGTGAGCTATGATGACACCACTGCACTTCAGTCAGAGCAATAGAATGAGACTCTATCTCAAAAATAAATAAGTAAATAAATAAAAGTATCCCTAAATCAGATGGGCTAAGTTATGCTTATAACAAACAACCCCAAAATGTCAGTTGCTTAAAACAACAAAGGTTTATTCTCGCTCTCATTACACATCTATCATACCTTAGCTGGAGGCTCTGCTGAGTTTACTTGCTCCAGGACCAAGGGGAAGGGGAAGACACTCTGGAATACTGCCTGCCTCTCTGGCAGAGTAAAAGAGAAAACATGGGGTTATAGGCTGAATTCTGAAAGTTCAGAGAAAGAAGCATTATTTCACCTCCATCCCCATAGAATCTCTTCACAGCAAACCAACCTTTCTCAAACTCCTCTAGTGACTGTTACTATCACTATTTATATTAGTGTCTTTCCAGCCCTTTAAAAGTAAGTTCTCACTGTCTCCACTTCTTTGCCTCCTTCCCTCTAAGGAATGCCCAAATCATTTGGTCTGGCTTTCTCCTCAACTATCCATCCAATTGTGGATGCTCTTGTTAAAGTCACCAAAGAATTCCTTGCTGTTTAAACCAAGGAGTACTCTTCCCATTCTATACTACTGGTCATCTCTGAAGCACTGCTGCCAAATGGCCATGCCCTTTTTTAAATCTTTTTGTTTAGCATAAGGACACTGGAATATTTAAAAAACCCAGATATCATATGATTGAACCCATAAATTCTTCAGTATGTACTGCTAACTAACAAAAATTTGTAAAACATAACCATCTTTCTATGAACACACCTGTTGAAATCACCAAGGGATCCTTTATTTTCCTCATCTAATACCCAGTGTATATTAAAATTTCACTGAGTGTCTCAAAGGCAATCAGGATTAAATCAAAGTCTATGCATTTCATCTGGCTATGAAGTCTCTTAAATCTCTTTTATTTTATAAAAAGTCCCTTGTCTCTCCTTTCATCCTCATACCATAGATTTGTTGGAGAATTATTTATCCTTTAGAATGTCACACATTTTGGACGTGGCTGGCTGCTTTCTCATAATGTCATTTAACCTTTCTTCCATCTCCTGCGTTTCCTGTAAAATCGTAGTTAGATTTAGAGACTTGATTAGATTTGGTTCACTTTACTTTAGGCAAGAATGCTTCATAGGTGACGCTGTTCACTTTCTATTGTATCACATCAATAGGCACAGACTGGTCGGCCCACTTTTAGAGATGCTAAGATCGATCAGTGGGTTCAGGTTTTAACAGCCTAATTCCTTATTTGTGAAGTACCACATCAACCTTTAATCTAATTATTTTAACATTCACTGAAGGTCACTGCCTAGATCCATTATGTCTTTAGAGGCTGCAAAATGGTGACTTTCTAATCCTATCATTTTTTTTCTTACAATTATTAGCTAGACTTTTTATGTAAAGAAAAAAATTTCCTTTGTTAATTATCAGCCTATCCTATAATGCAGTGTGTGTAGAAAATTCAGGAAAAATGCTTATTTTCTTATTTTCAGGGTGATGAGAGTAAATGAGTAATAGTGCCCTAACAACCTCCAAATGGTGACCAGTTTTTCCCTAAGTGTCATTATGAACTTATTGATTTTTAATATATTTGATAGGCTGCAGTCACTGTTTATCATGATTTCTGCCCCAAATGCTTCTTCACAGATCAGTGAGAGGCTCTTAAAGATGGCTCTTTTATCCTTTTGACTAAATCCATAACTTCTTTGTTTTCTAGCACAAGAGGTATCAACCTCACACAGATACTATACATTCCTGTCATTTTTCCAAAGAGCTCTGGAAGCTTCTTGAAGAAAATGGATATTCAGAGACTATAATCTGTGTACTACTGGTGCTCATTGATACTGATTTTTTGTTACTACTAGGTATTTTGGAGAACAGAGCTAGAATGTACATTTTTAAGAGAGAAAAATAATTTTGAGTTCATTCTTGTAAGATTACAATGTTTTAACTTACCTTCCTTGATTTCTATACATTTCTTTCTCTTGTACAAAATATCTTTATTCTGAATGTTATTAACATGAGTTTTAATTTCACTTTACTTTTAATATATCTATAATAGTTTCCAAATAACAATGTCATTATTTCTATTAACAATAAATAACTCACTGCAGTTTAAAATTTCCTTACACTTCCCTTTGTCTTTAAATTATATCACACAAGGATGAGCAGGCAAAATACTGGCTTTTGGTTTTTGTTTTTTGTTTTTGTGAGACAGAATCTTGCTCTGTTGCCTGGGCAACAATGGCATCATCACAGCTCCCTGCAACTTCAAACTCCCAGGTTCAAGTAATTCTCTCGCCTACGCCTCCTGAGTAGCTGGGAACACAAGCAGGTGCCACTACACCCAGCCAATTTTTTTCACTTTTTGTAGAGACAGGGTCTCAGTATGTTGCCCAGGCTCATCGTGAACTCCTGGCCTCAAACTATCCTCCTGTCTCGGCTTCCCAAAGTGCTGGGATTACAGGCATGACCACACGACCAGCTAAAATATTATATTTTAAAGTCACTTCAAGTAATTTTTTTCTCTGTGTGGATATGCTACCAACTTGATATACAGTTAGATTCATAAGTTTCAGTTTGCTTTTAATTTTGAAGGATTGCTTTCTTCATTTCAGTTCTGTGTTTTTAATTACGTAAAACAAATATGGTTTCAAAGACAAAATTATATATCAAAGTACATTTTAGAAGTAATTAAAAGATAGGAATAGCTCTCATCCCTATCTTTTCTACCCTGTATCCCAGCCCATCTATAGACAACCATGTTAATGTAAGTATATACAGATGAGGGTGTGCACGTCTATATATATACATACACATATTCACATATGTAAACACATGTACACCCTGTCTTACTCAAATGGTAGCTTACTACAACACAGTTCTGAACTCATCTTTTTTTGCTAAAATATATCTTGGTGATCACTCTATATGGAGATATTCTTTATTTCTTCCTTGTGTGGATGTATCCACAATCTTTTTGATTTAGGTAAGTCTCTCATGTCTCTTATATATAGCATAGGGTTGAATTAGCTTGGTTTTTATTGCCACAGAAAGATTTATAATTTTAGAATGTGGTTACCAATTCTATGCCATATATATGTGTGGCATATCTGTGAATGGCCATCATAGAATATGCTTCCTGCTACTTAAATGAGGTCAGTTTGGGTAAGCCATACAGAATTCTGGGAAAGCAGTAATCTTACCTTTTGTGTGTTGTATGAATCATCTAGGACACTGTGGCTGCACAATAAGATGTCTGTGATACCAAAACTCTCAGGACACTGCCAACAATTTTCAAAGTCCAATGAGAATCAACCTCGGATGAGATAAATACACATTGTCTGAGAGCTGTCTCTTCCATTTTATTGCACTTTCACAGCTTAACTAAAAACAGTATAACGCCAAAACAGAGTAGGGCAATAAAAACATCCTCCTTGTCATGTGAATGGTGACCTCACTCAGATTCCATTCTGGTAATGATGTCCATCTGAAAGATTCAAAGTCTTAGTCATTCATCACACTGACCATCACAGGTTGGGGGGAAGGTCCTTGAAGATGTTTTCACCATTCAAAAACTTCACACAGAGCCACTGAATCCATTCCTACTCTGTGTTGTGTTACACTGGTTACGTCACCAGCAAATAGGAGTAGAAGTCAGAAAATGGTGAGCCAAGCTTTCAGCACCAGGCAGAGCTGCACTTACCTGAATCTACATCCTACTGAGCATTGAACAATGACATAATCAGCTCGGAACTTGGGTATAGGTTACAATTATATGATTCTTCTCAAATCCCCAAAACACAACATCCAGAGATTACAAGTTCTTACCTGATGTTCTCTTTAAATAAAAGGCCATTCCTTTTGTACTCCAGTCTCATGAACTCCACTGACTTTCCTTTAGGCCTTGCCTTCTCCATCACTTTCCAGCTGAAATCCTCCTAAACAATGAATTCATCAGACAAAGAGAATTCATCAGGAAAATAATACAGATTGCCAGCTATGAGCTATAAAAAGGATTGTCGCCGGGCGTCGTGGCTCATGCCTGTCATTCTAGCACGTTGGTAGGCTTAGGTGGGAGAATTGCTTGAGATCAGGAGTTTGAGACTAGCTTGAGCAACATTAGTGAGACCCCCTCTCTACAAAAAATACAAAAATTAGCTGAGTGTGGTGTTGCAAGACTGTAGCCCCATCTACTCAGGAGGCTGAGGCAGGAGACTCGCTTGAGCCCAAGGGTTTGAAGTTGCAGTGAGCTATGATCATGCCACTGCACTCATGCCCAGGCAACAAAATGAGGCCCTGTCTGTGTGGGGAAAAAAAAAGGATTTTCCATGCTTCTTTCTACTCAAAGGACAAATAAGATTTTCTCTAGCTTGTTTCCCTTTGCGGTCACCCTATAATGTTAGCCATTATGAACCTAGTAATCACTATATGCCAAGGACAGTATTAGGCAAGTCAGCTTAAGTGCCTTCTTTCATTCTGTCCTTATATCAACTCTGTCAAGTAGAGTTTTCAGTCAGTTAAGTTTTTTATTTGTTTCAAAAACAAAGTTACCCAGGTTACCACATATATCGAGACTTTATTGTAATGATAACTTGAATAATGAAGTTGTCAGTGTTTTTCAAGGAATTTAACATCTTATGGTTTATGTGAGTCACAGTTTGGTCTGGCAACATATAGTAAGAAACTCAAAGTAATAGTGCCCTACACACATAAGGGCTTACATCTCTCAAGAAACCAGAAGTTTGCTAGCATTACTTTAGTACCTCAAGAATTTCAGACTTTTTGTAACTTCTCCCGTAAACTTGTCCTTTCCTTATAGTTCCAAAAGAGCAGCTGAAGCTACAGCCGTCTTGTCAACCTTCCAAGCCATATCTCAAAAGCAACACCAGCTTTCCTTGAAGTTCTAGCCAATGATTTCTATTTAAATCACAGTGTCAGCCAGGTGCAGTGGCTCACACCTGTAATCCTAGCACTCTGGGAGGCAGAGGTGGGAGGATCACTCCAGGTCAGGAGTTCGAGACCAGCCTGAACAAGAGCAAGACCCCGTCTCCACTAAAAATAGAAAGAAATTAATTGGACAACTAAATATATATAGAAAAAATTAGCCAGGCATGGTGGCGGATGCCTGTAGTCCCAGCTACTCAGGAGGGTGAGGCAGCAGGATTGCTTGAGCCCAGGAGTTTGAGGTTGCTGTGAGCTAGGTTGACGCCACGGCACTCTAGCCTGGGCAAAAGAGTGAGACTCTGTCTCAAAAATAAATAAATAAATAAAATAAAAAATAAATCTCAGTGTCCATTCTCAGATTCAGTGGAAGCTAGGAAATGTAGTGTTTTGTCTGAGTACATTGCTATCCTAAATAAAATTGTGGTTCTGATAATAAGAAAAGAGGAAATGGATTATGAGGTGGCAATGGTGGTCTCTGTCACAAGGTGAATAGGTAATTACAGCACTTTATCAATAGAAAGTATAACCAGAAAGTATCTTGGGCAATTCACGACAAGTACTATTAATAACATAAACATTTACCAAGACCTTATTTTTTATGTGCTTCACATATACCGTCTTACTGAAACACCTCGCAATGACACTATGGTGTAGGTAGTATCATTCTCCCCATTCTTTGGATAAAAAATTCGGGCTTGAAGAATTTCAGAAACATGATTTAAGGTCATTCATTCAGTCAGTGCCGTAGCAAATGGGATTAAAACCCATATCCTTCTAAGACTCAAGATTTTGAAGTCAGTATATTCTGTTTCCCCTCTCCCTCTGAAACAAGAGAATCATCCCAAAATTGAAAATTGAAGAGCTTCTGTTGCAGAGAAGAAAGACCTACTGGAAAACGTGTGGTCAGTGACTTTCTCAGAACCATGCCCATTATCTCAAAGAGCAGCGGTACTTAATCAGTTTGACTCTGCTTTTTCTCCCAGCCAGTAATTTCTTCAGTGCTATTTCCAATTTCTGTTTTGGCCAGGAGTGCCCTTCTCTTTGCATTTATCACCCTTATGTGTACTGGTGCCATAATAATTTTGTAGGTTTTTTCCCAGGTAAATTTCCAAAGGTGACATTTATTGCAACTTTTTGATAGCTGGAATGACAGCAAAGGAAATAAAATACCAAGTATGCTTTTTATTATGCTTTAAAGGGCCGTAAATTTGTATTCATCAGAGAGGGCTTGTGGACTCTAGCTGAAGCTATAAACTTGAAACTCTGTTGCTATCTGACTCCAGAGTATGCAAGAGAAGCTTTCATTTTTCCATTTCAATAAGCTTTATAATTCAACAAAAATTTCTCCTCACTTTGCTTCCTGGATTTCATAAAACTTAAATGGAAAGTATTAAATAACTTAATAGCAGCGCAATGCCAAGTAGCAAGCTTGGCATGACATTTTTAAAATATAGAGTCTCATTATATTAAATATGTCTCATTATTATAATTATGCTGCTACAAGTGCAGTGGATAACACATCACATCATTATTTAATTTTATGGAAAATCTTGCTAAATTGTTTGTTGACAGATAATACCAGACTTTGTTTCTATTTTGCCTAAATTACAGCCTGTGCTGAAGTTCTGTATTTCACTTTAATATTTCTTAAAATGTACTTATCCTTTAGGATCCAACTTGATAGTACTTTATTTCAGTATAACATCACCAGTAATTGCTTGGAATGCAGGTTCGACAGCACTGACACTTCTGTGTTCTAGGGTGGCAATAAAGTTGTCACTTTTTAAGATGCCTTAAAGAACTCTGTAGAGTATGATATTATACAGTCATTAAAAGCATGTTTTTGAATAATATGTAATGACATGGAAAAATGCTCATGGTAAGTAAAATGGATAGGTTATAAAACTCTATGTATGGCCTAATCTCACATAGATATTTTGAAAATACAGAAAAATGCCAAAATGTCAAGACTGGTTTCACTAAATGGGAGGGTTAAGAATGACTTTAATTGTCATTTTATGCTTTTTTGTATTTTCTAAATATTCTATAATAAGCATACAACTTTTAAAATTCAACAGTTATTATGTTAAAGCCAGGCACAGTGGCTCACATCTGTAATCCTAGCACTTTGGGAGGCCAGGGCAGGAGAATCACTTGAAGCCAGGAGTTTGAAACCAGGCTAAGCAATATAGCAAGACTTTCATCTTCACAAAAAATTAGCTGGGTGTGCTGATGCAAACCTCTAGTCCCAGCTACTCAGGAGACAGAGGCGAGAGAATTACTTGAGCCCAAGAGTTTAAAGTTGCATTGAGCTATGATGATGCCACTGCACTCTAGCCTGGGAAACGGGGAGATTATGTCTCAAAAAAAAAAAAAAAAAAGAAAAGAAAGAAAAAAGAAAATTTTAAGTTACCTTGAATGGGTGAGGGGAAGGTGCTATGGCATGACACTGACTGTAGAGCAATACAGTCTAAACAAGCTGCTAAGATCTCATTCCATGGACAGTTTCATTCCAAACATACCAAGCATCTTCAAAGCCTAGGGTAAACATAATGGCCTGGGCTCCTTTCTAGCCTCCTTCTTCTAGGAATGCCACTCCAGGCAAATCAGGCTGTCCTGTGGAGACCTGCTTGTACTGTCCTTTCTATTTACATTGCCACCATGAGGTTGGCTCCCTCAACCCTCACACTGCCCCCATCAGGATGGCTGGCTAGCCTTGGGTCCTTCCTTTGTATAACCCATGAGTTGAAACCTTCTTTTAAAAATTCAGGGAAATATTTGTCTAATGTGTATAAAGTTTCATATTTGCATAGTAAAAAAAGTTCTGGAGATCTGATTCACGACAACGTGAAAATTAAATTACTAAACTGAACACTTAATAATGATTAAGATGAGCTGGGCACAATTTCCTTTGTCCAGTAATAAACTTCTCCACGATTTTATTGCCTTTTGTTAAAATGGTAAATAAGCTCCGAGGCCTAACCACTTCTTTTTTGTATTTTTAATTCTTTCATGTGAAGCCCCTGCCTGTGTGTGAAATAAACCTTTTCTCCTGTAATCTATCTTTGTCAATTTAATTTGCAAGCCCCAGCTTCAGAACTCAGTAGAGGAAAAGTTTTTCCTTCCCTACCTTGACAGTCCCTGTGTACCATGGCAGTGATGTACCTGTATGTTGACAACTGGGGCAGATCAATTTTTAGTACCCATTCTCAATATGACCAAATTATTTTCAGTAATATCATG
Organism: Mirza zaza; assembly: GCA_008750895.1. Classification (NCBI taxonomy): domain Eukaryota; kingdom Metazoa; phylum Chordata; class Mammalia; order Primates; family Cheirogaleidae; genus Mirza; species Mirza zaza. Next base: position 13,810 of record VSMD01139175.1, on the reverse strand, counting down.
AAATGAAACAAAAGAACAGATGGTAAGAATTTTTTTACTGAACTTCAGATATATAATTATACCAGGAAACAAATTTAAAATAAACAATATGTATTCAAAAAGAGTGAACAATTATTTGTTCAACAGTTTTTATGTCTAACTAACAATTTGACCATCAATCCCTTCATTACAGTCTGATATAATAATATTTTATCTCAAATAATTCCCAGCAATTAATAACAATTTTAATAAAACTGAAATATCAACAGAAGGTACAATTTAGGCAACTACTAAATCGCATCATTGCTAGAATGCTTTTACTTCTTGATTAGTCTATAGTTTAAAGCAGACCATTTTTTAAAATGATTTTTAATTTTAAAAGTTGCATCCAAATTCAGTAAAAATGAGTTCACCTATGGACAAACAAAAAATAGTAGACATTGCAGCTTTCCCTTTGTCTCACTGTTTTAAATTTTTAAAAAACTCCAAGTGGTAACATAGAATAAAGAAGTTGAAATGACTTAAGTTCTGTTTCTTTGCCATGACTGTGCTATCATTATGCATCTCAAATTTCTTGTTTAAATTCAGGTACGCGTAGCATCACAGTGGGAAAACACAAACTGCACCAATGATTTGGAACCATTATCAACTTAATTTCAAAAGAAAGCACAGCTGGGTCCACATATGGCAGCAGGGAAACTTAATTTATAACTGGGAGTTTTTTCAATTATCTTCTTTGTAAAATACATTGTCTATTAAAGATAGGTAACAAAAATTAAAATAAGAATAATTAACTTTTATGTAAAATATATTTATTTAAAAGTAAATTATACATATATAATTAAAACTCATAGTAATCACAACAATCGTTTAGAAGTGAAACCAACAAAAGATTTTTTGAGGGGAGGAGTATTTCATCACTGATCTTGTTTAGGACTTGCACATGTTGATAACAAAAAGCAGAAGGGCTTTAGTTGGTTTTATAATTGTTTTTAAATTCCCTACAGACAGTATACCCCTTATTGCCTACCCCTGGGTAGGTTGCTCCCTAATACACCTCCTTTTGGCACACCACTGTTCCATAGTTAAGCTCATTAATGTTGGTTTTGTTAATTTCATTATACTTTATAATGCATTCAGGTTTTACTAGGGAAATGTTGAGGATTCAATTTTTTTAATGAACAAATCTAAAATTCCTTATGTAATAAAAAATGATGACCCAGTGACTTATCTTTCTGTGTATTCAATTTTCTGAAATTGAAGAAATTCAACAGGAAAAGAATTAGAAAGGGGCACAAGGGTTGACAGTGCAAACTACTGGCGGATCCAGATGGATGGTGTCACAAGTGAGGGGGGAGGGGAGAAGGTGTGGAGCTGGGAAACAATGCCCTGCCCAAAGGGGGCAGGTGGTACAGGAGCAGCCATTACTCAGCCACCCCCAACTGAATCCTTGCTGGGATGAGGGCCAGTGTACCCAGATCTGCTAATTTTTTCATGAGAAGCCAATAATCTAGATGGCTATTTAAGATTTCCTGATTTTTAAATGTTGGAAATTAATTCAGACTCTAGAAAACACTGCAGTACAAACAAAACACATCCACAGCTGCATCGCGCCCCCAGGCTACCAATTTTCTAATGAAAAATGCAAAAGTAGCAGCTGAACAAGCTTAAAGAGAGGTTAAGAGAATATGCTTCATTCTCTGATCTTTTTCCTTCTGAAAATGTAGCCTTTTGGAAAAGTCCATATACACTTACATCATATCAATAATTATCTGCAGTTTAAGGAGAAAAGTAGCATAATTAGGGTAGGTAGTTGGAAAAGGCCTAAACTCCCAGAGCAGTCCTTTTTCTTGAGTCAGGGCCAAGGATAGTGTCACCCAGATGATGTACAACAGATTCACTTAATGACTGGCAAACCACATTTCCTTTTCCAGTGCAATAACTTAAAAGATTATTTACCTCCCTTATTACAAAGAGAGGAAATACGTCTTCCTAGACTCAGAGCAGCTGCGACCAGCTCTCCCAGAAAAATCATTAAACCGAGAGGATTCAGACAAAGCACAGAGCCCCCGCAGCCTTTGGTCACGCGTCCTCCCACAGCCGCTGCAGGCACAGGCACCTACGGAGAGGTGAGTGTTTGCTTTGCCCCCCCAAAGCCCACACACCCCCTTCTCTCACTCATGCATCTGATCCTGTAGACTGTAGTTAAGAAAACCAACTTAAATCCTCGAATCTAGGTTTCATATGAATTGGCATTTAGCATATTAAAAGTGAAGGTTTACTTAAATCAGAGATAAAATAGAAGCTGTTCCCCACATTTCCGCAGGTAATTAGAGTTTCTGGTATCTTAATGGAAAAGATGTGCACTGCTCTGCATAGTCAGTGCTTAAAAAAAAAAAGATGTGGAGTGTGGAGCTAAATCCTAACAGACTTTCCCCTAAGTATGCTCAAGGCTCAGTTCCTACTTGGGGCAGTACAAAATGAGAAGCAAGCATTTGGAGAAGGCTTTGTCCTCAGGGGCCTTTAAGAATTCTCCAGTTTAAGTGGCATGAAAACCCCCCCAGTTCGGCCAGGTTGCCATGGCTCCTCACTGTGACCCCCAGGGCCACTGAGTCTGCAACTGTGAATCCATTTCAGTCCCTGGGAAAAGCTTTGCCTGGTTCAGGCCTCACATTCTACCAAATAAAGGCCCCAAAGTCTAATCTCTAACCCTGCCTGCCTAGAAAAAACAAGCCTAAGGACACTTACACAATGAGAGTCATCACCCTGCATGACAAGAGGAAAAAATTTAAAAGAAATGAGTCTTTCTGTTTTTCACAAACCAGCTTCTTTGTAAAAAAATGTTCATTTGTATATCTCTTTTCCAGTGCTTATGTTCTGGACTGGATTTTTGTTTTGTTTTTTAACGAACGAACAAAAAGATTAGAAATGATTATTGACAAAAATTAATGACCCAATTATATTTTCCCAAATGTCTACTTCTGAAATTTCTTTTTCTGGTGTGGTTGAGGTGGGGGGAGAGGATGACTGACTTAAGGTCACCCAACCCATTCTCATTAATAGAGCTTCATTAGATTAATACAAATCTTACCTTTTACCATGTAATATTTTCAAAAGAACAAATCTCTAACAGTGAAATTTTAAGCACCAGTGGAGAAAAGCTTTTTTTATGGAATGGGAGAGCCTGGTCCTTAAAATAATATGATAGAGGCACTATGTTATCTTCCCCTCTGAGCACAGTTGGCCCTAGAGACCTGCTTATACACACATACCCTTGTGGAGAAACACTTTGCAATACTAACCATAACAGGCTTCAGAGAATTTACAGATGATTTAGAAAATGGGCCTGGTGCGTTGGCTCACGCCTGTAATCCTAGCACTCTGAGAGGCCGAGGCGGGAGGATTGCTCAAGATCAGGAGTTCGAAACCAGCCTAAGCAAGAGCGAGACCCCCATCTCTACTAAAAATAGAAAGAAATTAATTGGACAACTAAAAATATATATAGAAAAAATTAGCTGAGCATGGTGGCACATGCCTGTAGTCCCAGCTACTGGGGAGGCTGAGGCAGAAGGATTGCTTGAGCCCAGGAGTTGGAGGTTGCTATGAGCTAGGTTGATGCCACATCACTCTAGCACAGGCAACAGAGTGAAACTCCGTCTCAAAAAAAAAAAAAAAAAAAAAAAAACAGAAAATGGTGAAACTGTCCTGAAATCCTTTTATCTGGTAGAAGTTATTGTTATTCCTTCTCATTCACTGAATTCTGAAAACATCTCTTCCAATGAGGAAATGAATAGTCTAATGGTTAAGCCTCTTAGTTTAAGAGAATATCCTTTGGAGTCAGAATGTCTGGGACCAACTCTTCCACTTACAGTAGAGGCTCTCTTAACAGATCTCCAGTTAACTGGCTAAGCAACTAACCAATGCACCAAACAGCCTGGCTGATGTCCAGTATACCCTTAATGTTCAGGGGTGGCAGGTAGGTTATCTCTAGTATACCTGAGCACTTCAGCTACTTTTGCATAACTGATCAACTCCAAGTCATGCCTTCAGTGTCACAGGAGAGCTCTTTAAACATACATCAAACTATAGGGCTCATTAACAGAGGGATGTTACTATTCCTTTTATTTACCGTTTCTTAGACTAATTTCAAAGCTAAGCAAGCATATGTTTTAGGTGGTGGCTAAGCACAAAAATTAAAATGCATTCACTTTTCTGGGTTTTGGTGGGTACTGTTCTTGGCACATAGGACAATCCTTGATTAATGTCATTTCTCTTTATTGTTTCCTCTGTTCTTTGCTACTCAATACTGCTTGCTCTACCACCAAAATATAAACTCAAAACCATGTAAAGTAACTAAAACTTCCTGAAATTCTTCTCAAAAACACCTTTTGTAGATGAAATTGTGCTTTTGAGTGGTCACAGAACATAGTATAGAACTATTAGTAAATATTAGCACTGCTGATGCAAAGGAGTGAGAACTAGCCCCTTCACTGACCACATCTCTCCTCAAAAAATACTGAACAAAAATATGCCAAGATTGTTAATAGTGGTCATCTCTGTGGAATCAAGGAATCAGGGGTAAGTATGGGAGAGTGTACATTCTTACAGGACAGATGAATATTTGTAGTTTGAAAAAGTGTACCCACTCACCTCCAAACCCCACCATGAGAATTCCTGCTTTAGATTTTCTAGACTTGGTCTTTGACAGGTGACAAATACAAAATTATGTGCTTCTCTAGCAGCTGACCCTGCCTGGCCTAACCATGTTCAATTTCATGTGTCACATCATCGAGCTGATGTTAAACCTTTAATCTAGATAGTTCTGCAGAGGGAAGCTCACATCAAGGCAGGTTCACCGTCAATCTCCACAATTTTTATCCCTTAAATTTCTGAATTCTGAGTCCTGCCTTAGGTACACAGATAGTGATGTGGGATAAAAATCAAACCTTTGGAATTCCCTCAGTGCCAGGAAAGTTCTCTCAACCTATCATGTAGAGAAATTAAAAATTCAAATTCATGCTTAACGAATACATAATTCTATTTTTTTCCAACTATCAGGGCACACTGAAACTTAGTAAATAAAATCTCTTTCTTAATGAGTCCTATAGTTTGCTATACATTTGAAAAACTTCCCCTTTGACATTCTCAGGCTTCTTTTCATTCCACCCCTGCTAAATTAACTCAACTTTTCTTAAGCAAAAGCCCACCTAGGCAAAGAAGGGGTTGGTGCCCCTCCAATCTCTGTATTTCAGCCTGCAGCAGGGCAGCTAATAGGGATGATTTCCATTCAAAAAAAAAACCGAACCTGTTACACAGACACTCCCTGCACAAGAAGAATTAATTTGCACCGTATGTTCATTGCTTTTCTGCTGGAATACAGGATGGATTTTTATGGAGGGCGGTGGGGCAAGGGAAGAACCACATTTAAAACCCAGCATCATTTTTCTCTACAGTGTCATTTCAAAGCCAGATAAAAGCAGAATGAGGAGGCTGGAAAAGAGTGTACAACGTAGCAGTTCTGAACACCACCCTTCATTTCATTCTGGCTCTGGGAGGGTACACCCAAGCATCACAACAGCCTCTCTCTTCATCACAGAAAATTAACTGGTAAGTGCTTTCCTGTTTGCTTTCCTCAAACTGACACATTTACAGCTGACCTGATGAGGATTCCTGCAGATGATTTATTTACAAAACAGTATTTTCACTACCAGCTGGCACAAAAAGGAAAAAGACTCCTGATTGTTTACAAAATGTGCTGTCTGCAGATTCACATTTTTGGTCTTGTCAAAAGTTTTAGGGACGATCCTACAGAGTTTGCTACAGCTGCTGCTGAACCCTAAAACACTGCAGGAGAGAAAATGAGTTGTGTTGCTGCAGTGGGGGTGGGCGGACAAATAACTTTCAGTAATTTTCTCAGCTTTGAACTAGATAATTACAGCTCATAAATTTGGATTTTAAGTAGTTGTGCTCCAGAAAAACATTTGTGGAAAGCTCACTGTAGAGAAACTAGTAGGAAAAATGGTACTCTGAAATGAAAATTGACATTGCCCTCTTTAGAATACAAGGTAGGAAAAAAGTTTTGAACTGAATTGTGATGTGGTTCTCCCCCACCCCCACCCCCCATTTTTAAGATGAAAGGCTAGTGGTTTCTTAGACTCTCCCATTTCTTTGTTGTTGCTGCAGCACTTTGAAATCTCATTATCAATTGCCTGTTAGAATAATTGGGACCTGGGCTCTCCCAAGGAGGGGTAAATGGCTAAATGCAGGAAAGTTGCTGGGAGAGAAGGGTTTGGCTATTTAGTTGTTCCTTTTCTAATCAGATAACTGTGAGCACAAATTGCCTTTTGTCTGATACTTTACCCTTTCCTCCAAATGAAAGCTAATAAAAACAAAATAAAGGTTTGATAACAGAACTTTCACCAGCAATGATGCTCCTAAATTGCCCTTTTCACCTAAGACAAACTCATTTGTTCAACAATCCACAAATCTATTGCTAAATTAATCCACTAGTATTTTTGTTTGTTTTGTAAAAAGGGCCCAAGAGTTCTTTCTCTGGGTCTCATTTCTCTTAACTGAATCATTTTTATCATGTTTGCATATCTTCCAGACACTAAATGGTTACATTTTTCATGGCCTCTACTTATTATTTTATCTCAGATTTAAGTCATTTAGTTTATAAAGGAAGGTCATACATTTTCTGTTGCTTTACCACTAATTGTCATCTCCCTAGGATATTTAGCTTAACATTCCCTTTTTCAAAGGCCACACCACTTGAAGCAATTATTTTGGAAAGCAATTTAGCAGTGTGTCTGTGCATATGGTAATGTATTTATTCTCTTTGACCTGCAGGTCTCCTTCCTGTGCAAGTAACGTACAGAATTGATTTTAAAAGGGAAACAGCTTTACGCTCACAAATTGTTTTCCAAATTATTCACGATTTTAAAAAATCAGAAGCAGTCTAAATATCCAACAGTAGAATAGTTACAGAACTTCTTGATATCATCTCAATGAAAGACTATGCAATCATTAAAAAAATCATTAATTTGAGAGTTATATAGCATCATAGATGGGTGCTTACATGATGTTAGCCATGATTGTAATTATGTAAAAAGTAAATGAAGTTGGAAAGACTGAATATGCAAAATAATAATAGGTGTTTTACTCTGATGGTGAGTTTATGTGTGTGTCAGGGAGGAAAAAGTTTTCCTGTACCCTCTTGGGTTTGTAACAGGGAACCTACAAATTAAACTGACAAAAGAAAGATTAGTATGAGAAAACAAAACTGTGTGTAGATATACAGACAAATGTGACTCAAAGGGGCAGGTAGAATTTGGGACTTATATACCATCTTAATAGAGGAAATGAAGGGGGAGAAGGGCACTTATGGAAAAACAGATGAACTTTTTGAAACATAAATGGGTCCTTAGGAGAATAGATGGGCAATATGATAGTTTTTGTGACAATGTCTGTTTAGGTGTCATATGGAGACTTCTCATCTCCAATAAGAGTCAGTCTTCCCTGGTCACTTCCGGGGAGGGGATTTAAGGCTTTTAAGTTCTCTTGAGAGTTCTTTTGGGAGACTGCTTTTAGACAGCTAAGAGATTTCAGAACTCAAATCTCTGCTGTTCAAAATAATTTTTATGTCACAGTGGGGTGTTCTAGACCCCTTCGGGTAACATATCCTTTCTTTTTTCCCAAATTCTCTCTAATAGTACATTATTTTTATAATTTTTAAATTTTTATAATATTGTGGGGTACAGTGGCATGCACCTGTAGCCCCAGCTATTGGGAGGCTAAGGTGAGAGGATCACTTGAGCCTCGGACTTGCGAGTCTAGCCTGAGCAGCATAGCAAGACCCAGGGGGGAAAATTGTAAGAAAAAAACTTTATAACATTGAAAATTCCCATCTATGCTTTTCTTCAGGTCTCATTATCATACAAAGCACAAAAATTTAAACCTTAAATGTAGTGAAGCTATTCAGTCCTAACTTACCTGGTTTCTTTGGTGACTTTAACTTCTGTAAAGGTTTCTGCCTCATCAAGCTTTTAATAAAAGTAATAAACATCACTGCCACTATAAAAAATGGTATAAAAATTAAAAGGTAGAAAAAACATACCTAATCAAGATTATTAACACTCTTTTAAAGTTGGACAGTTTCTAAATATGCCTCAAATCTATGGTTCCATGGTATTTTTACACTTGCAATTTTGATTTTGCCAAGTTATCAGAGACCTTTTATCCAACTCTGCCTCTAACTTGTCACAGATATGAGGCAAAGCAAACTCTCCAGACCTCAGTTTCCTTTCCTTTAAAATAAATCTGATGGACTAGATTCCTGCCAGCTTCTAGTATCTTTTTGGATTTTTTTCTTAACCTCTGCTTATTAAGCCACTGCTCAATGCAATATATGTATTAGGTGCCTAGCATATACAGTGGATAATTTTTTTTTTTTTGAGACAGAGTCTCACTCTGTTGCCCAGGCTAGAGTGCTGTGACGTCAGTCTAACTCACAACAACCTCAAACTCCTGGGCTCAGGCAATCCTCCTGCCTCAGCCTCCCAAGTAGCTGGGACTATAGGCATGCACCACCATGCCCGGCTAATTTTTTTTTCCTATATATTTCTAGTTTTCCAGCTAATTTCTTTCTATGTTTTTTAGTAGAGACAGGGTCTTGCTCTTGCTCAGGCTGGTCTTGAACTCCTGAGCTCAAACAATCCTCCCGCCTCAGCCTCCCAGAGTGCTAGGATTATAGGCATGAGCCACTGCGCCTGGCCTACAGTGGGTAATTAATAAATTGCTGGTAAAAAAAAATAATCTTTTATTCAAACCCTGTTTTCATTTTTTTCCAATGATCTTATATCTTGATTATTTTGTAGAGACTCAAATAAGTAGAAAAATGTTCTTCATTGTTAAAGAAAATGGTGTCAGTAGAAATAAAACATACATGAATAATGCACAAATTTTTGTTGGAAATCATACAGTCTTCTCTTCAGCCATATGACTGATTGGACTTGCTTTGTGATAAATGAATTCATCAAATAAGGTATATTAGGGCTTTTTGAATGATGTAATATTTGTTTTACTCTCTGTTTTCACCTCTACGGTCCAGCAAAGGAGGATGGAAGTTGAAAAATGTTGGTCGCTGGGCACAGTGGTTTGAGCCTGTACTGCTGAGGCAGGAGAATCTTTTGAGCCCAGGCATTTGGGGCTGTAGTAAGCTATGATCGTGTCACTGCAGTCCAGCCTGGGCAACAGAATAAGACCACATCTTTACAAAGAAAGAAAAAGTTTTGGTTACTTATTTGAAAGTCTGATATTTTCTCCTTTGTGGGGGAGGAATTGAGGGTGGTGTTTATCATTAACTAAGTAAATCACCTGTATTTGTCATTTTCCGTAAAGCAAATATTGACTGAACCCCCAGCTAGTGTGATAGAAGACAAAAGATTTTAATAGAAAATTCTTACCCCTGGAAAGCTCTGAATTGTGTTGCCTAGGACACAGAACTAGGTTACTAAACCAAAAAGTCTTAAAATTGTATATTACCTATAGAATACGAGTTCAGAAAAGGGAGGGAGGGATTTGAACTGGAGTATGCAGGTTAACAGTTCATGAAGTGCTAGGCACAGCGGCTCATGCCTGCAATCCTAGCGCTCTGGGAGGCCAACATGGGAGGATCGCTTTGAGAAAAGGAGTTCAAGACCAGCCTAAGCAAGATCGAGACCCTGTCTCTACTAAAAATAGAAAAAATTATCCAGGTATGGTGGTGTGTACTTGTAGTCCCAGAGCTAGACTCTGTCTCAAAAAAAAAACCCAAAAAACCCAGTTCATGAAGGAGGTGAGACAGTGATAGAGGTAGGTATTGATGTCCCATCATGAGTCCAAGAGAGATGAAAACACACAGACATGACTGGCCAACTGATAGGGCAGACCCAACAGAAATCCTTCATTGCCTGAGGTGCCTTCTGGAGGAACTTACTGGAAGGGAGTAGCCTAGAACAGCTTTGACCTCTGAAAGTCAAGGAGAGGAGAGAGCAGTATGCAAATAAAAATGGAAAGAGTTGTTTCCACTAAAACCTCGGAGCACAAGCAGCCCCATTTTGAGACTCCTCCAACAAGAACAAACAAAAACTCATAAAACAAGGGCATTCCCGGCCAGCGCGGTGGCTCACGCCTGTAATCCTAGCTCTCTGGGAGGCCGAGGTGGGCGGATCCTTTGAGCTCAGGAGTTCGAGACCAGCCTGAGCAAGAGCGAGACCCCATCTCTACTATAAATAGAAAGAAATTAATTGGCCAACTAACATATATAGAAAAAATTAGCTGGGCATGGTGGCGCATGCCTGTAGTCCCAGCTACTTGGGAGGCTGAGGCAGCAGGATTGCTTGAGCCCAGGAGTTTGAGGTTGCTGTGAGCTAGGCTGATGCCACGGCACTCACTCTAGCCTGGGCAATAAAGTGAGACTCTGTCTCAAAAAAAAAAAAAGGGAATTCCCAGCCTACTACTCCTTACTTATCCCAAAACTCTACCCAACTTTGATAAGGCAAGTAGCCCAGTGCTCTGACAGCATACCTGATAGAGACTCTGCCCCAAGAGGGGCAGGCTTATGCACAAACACCTGTAACTCACCTTCTGGAGGCCCTGGAAATAACTTTTTTAGAAAACTCTAAATGTGTGTTATATATTTATGGGGCAGACACAGCAGGCAATATATGAGTTAATAGGGACACCCCAGTGAATCCTGAGTTATAACTCTAAATACTACCCCATTCATACCCCATCTACTGAGGAAATTTCTAGGTTACAACAAACATTTGTATAGCATTTGAAACTTTTCACTGTGCTATTCTTAACAGCACTGCCCATTTACTATCCTCTAGGAAATATACATCTAACCCAAATCTGTAATGAAGGTTCTTAGTTAAATTTTCAAAACCAGTGTTGCTGATCTACATACAGTACTGCAGAATTTAACCAGGCCATGTAATACAGCTATGCTCAAGGCCAGCCCAATCTAACTGGGACCAGGAAATTCCCAAGGGGATTTTGAGTAGAGATTTTATGTTGAAGACTAGAGTAGGAAAAGAATTCAGGCCCACAAGTGGGTTAGGTCAGTATTCTTGGAACAACAAAAACAGGGGGCCTTGTTGGTATTACTGGCAAAAAGGCAATCCCCAGATGGTAAAGTTCCAAACATGGTGAAATGAAAGTAATTCATTTCATAAAAGTTAGCACATAAAGAACTCATTAAAGAGTGGTCACAGTCCTTCCTGTGGAATCACCCAAAAGCAAAGATCTCACATGTTCTTAAAATGGCACCCAGAGTTAATCTCTGAAGGGCTAATTTGTATTTCTTTTCTATGCCCCCCCCAAAAAGTTACTAACTATCCATAGTCAACCAGTCACCTATTACAAAAATTGAATGAGTTGGGAACAGTTCTTCCATTTCAAATGCTTTACATAATCGGATACAAGAGACCAATATTGAACAAAAACTGGTCACTGCAAACATATGTAATATGATGATTACAAAAGTACTTGGGCAACACTGAGAGGTGGGTCAGGGCGTGGAATAAAGATGGAGTTAATATTAAAAAGGGGGCAGGCAGAGTGGCTCACACCTGTAATCCTAGCACTTTGGGAGGCTGAGGCAGGAGGATCACTTGAGGCCAGGAGTTTGAGCAAGCCTGAGCAAGAATAAGACCCCACATCTGCAAAAAAATAGAAAAATTAACTGGGCATGGTGACGTGCACATGTAGTCCCAGCTACTTGGGAGGCTTAGGTAGGAAGATCACTTGAGCCCAGAAATTTGAGGTTGCAGTGTGCTATAGTCACACCATTGCACTCCAGCCCAGGCAGCAGAGCAAGACTCTGTCCCCCCCCCCCAAAAAAAAAATTATACACACACTCAAAGGGGAGGATTTCATGAAGAAGGACTTCAAAAGGAGATATACAACCTGGCAGCTTGAAAAGAAAAAAAATGTATGTATCTGGTTTAATTTTCCCTAGGACCAAATTGACCCTAATGGCATGAAAAATAACAAAAAAATAAGGTTAAATCAAAGTTAGATCTTCAACCCTAGAAGAAAGTACTTATAGATATGATGTCCTTAATTTTTCATAAAACTTTCTCTAGTAGTTTTACAATGATAAGCCTTTAGTTAAGTGGAAAAATCCAGTAATGAAGCATTTTATTTATATAAGTAAGAGTTGACATGGCTTTTTTTTCTTAGGGTGTAAAATATAAAAGTGCTATTATTTGAACTTGAGCATGTTTTACCTAACAAAATGGCTGTTTCTTCTGTGTCAACATAACACATGGATTAATAATTTAATAGAAATAGTAACATATATTTATATATTTAATTGTCTTATTATATAAATGTTTTTCTGTATTTTATTTCTATACATTATATATTATAGTTAAGTATATTTAACATTAAAACCATACTAAACATAATATAGTTTTGTTTTTTTGGTTTTTTTTGAGACAGAGTCTCGCTTTGTTGCCCAGGCTAGAGTGAGTGCCGTGGCATCAGCCTAGCTCACAGCAACCTCAAACTCCTGGGCTCAAGCAATCCTGCTGCCTCTGCCTCCCGAGTAGCTGGGACTACAGGCATGCACCCACCATGCCCAGCTAATTTTTTCTATATATGTTAGTTGGCCAATTAATTTCTTTCTATTTATAGTAGAGATGGGGTCTCGCTCTTGCTCAGGCTGGTTTCGAATTCCTGACCTTGAGTGATCCGCCCGCCTCGGCCTCTCAGAGTGCTAGGATTACAGGCGTGAGCCACCGCGCCCCGCTCATAATATAGTTTTGATGATCGAGAAAGCACTTCCTCCTTCATTCACTAGACACTGAGTCTTACTGGACTCCGCCCCCTGCTATAGATACAGATGAGTAAAAGGTAGTCCTTGTCCTCTAGGCTCTCACAGTTTAGTCAGGAAGATAATTACTAGAGACACTTCGTGTTTCGGGGGTGAGAAGGAAGGTCCTGAGGTCAGAGAGACCCAGAGGTCTAGTCTGGTCCTCACCACCTTTGCTAATTGTCCAACCTCTCTCAGCCTCCTGGAAATAATAATAGTACTTCACAGGATTGTTGTGAGAATTAAATGTGAAAGAGAATGTGAAGTTGCTTAGCACTGTGTTGGACTTATCAAGTACTCAGGAAATGTTAGGTATTACCATATGTGTTAAATGTTACGTAGGTAATTAGATGTGGTTGGTACTTGCTTCCTTTTGAGTGGAGTGAGGTAAACTGGTTTTAATTATAAGCAACATATGATTAAACAACAATGGTTTACGGTGAACTTGTTTGTTCCTGATAATAGTTTGGATAAAAATCTCATCATCTTTCCCTGGAAGTGAAGTGGGGCCTGTTGTCAGTCAAAAGTCCTGGTATAATTAAGTGGCTGAACAGATTTAACACATCTCTCAGGAGTGAGGCTGGCATTCCTAGGTATAGTCAACATTCTTTTAACACCTTTGATAATAATAATAATAATAATAATGATAAATAACTGAAACAGGAACTAATGGATTTGATGATAATTAAGAAATCCAGGCCGGGTGCAGTGGCTCACGCCTGTAATCCTAGCACTCTGGGAGGCTGAGGCGGGCGGATAGCTCGAGGTCAGGAGTTCGAAACCAGCCTGAGCAAGAGCGAGACCCCGTCTCTACTATAAATAGAAAGAAATTAATTGGCCAACTAATATATATATAGAAAAAATTAGCCAGGCATAGTGGCACATGCCTGTAGTCCCAGCTACTTGGGAGGCTGAGGCAGGAGGATTGCTTGAGCCCAGGAGTTTGAGGTTGCTGTGAGCTAGGCTGAC